>WNWK01000147.1:0-87500 GCA_009830355.1 Cherax destructor
GCTTGTTCTATCTAGGCTGGAATATTGCTGCACACTAACTGCACCTTTCAAGGCGGGTGAAATTGCTGACCTTGAAAATGTGCAGAGAACCTTCACGGCACGCATAAGTGCGATAAACCACCTCAACTACTGGGAACGCTTGAAGTTCCTAAACCTGTACTCTCTAGAACGCAGGCGGGAGAGATACATTATTATATACACATGGAAAATTCTCGAGGGCTTAGTACCAAACTTGCACACAAAAATCACTCCCTACGAAAGCAAAAGACTCGGCAGGCGATGTAACATTCCCCCAATGAAGAGCAGGGGTGCCACTAGCACGTTGAGGGACAACACAATAAGTGTGAGGGGCCCAAGATTGTTCAACTGCCTCCCAGCATACATCAGGGGGATTACCAACAAGCCCCTGGCTGTCTTCAAGCAGGCACTGGACAGGCACCTCAAGTCGGTACCTGATCAGCCGGGCTGTGGTTCGTACGTTGGACTGCGTGCGGCCAGCAGTAACAGCCTGGTTGATCAGGCTCTGGTCCAACAAGAGGCCTGGTCACGGACCGGGCCGCGGGGGCGTTGACCCCTGGAATTCTCTCCAGGTAGACTCCAGGTAGACGACCCTAAGACCGTCATGACCTTACAACCCATCACACAACCTTAAGACCGTCATGACCTTATAACCCATCACACGACCTTAAGACCGTCATGACCTTACAACCCATCACACAACCCTAAGACCGTCATGACCTTACAACCCATCACACGACCTTAAGACCGTCATGACCTTACAACCCATCACACGACCCTAAGACCGTCATGACCTTACAACCCATCACACGACCCTAAGACCGTCATGACCTTACAACCCATCACACGACACTAAGACCGTCATGATCTTACAACCCATCACACGACCCTAAGACCGTCATGACCTTACAACCCATCACACGATCCTAAGACCGTCATGACCTTACAACCCATCACACGACCCTAAGACCGTCATAATCTTACAACTTATCACACGACCCTAAGACCGTCATGACTTTACAACCCATCACACGACCCTAAGACCGTCATGACTTTATAGCCCATCACACGACCCTAAGATCGTCATGAGCTTACAACCCATCACACGACCTTAAGACCGTCATGACCTTACAACCCATCACACGACCCTTAGTTAGTTAGTTCAGACTCTCAGGTAAGGTCCCATTAGGGGCGAGGGGGAAGTGGGGACAGAAGAAGAATAGCCGGTGAGAGGAAGAGCTGATGTAGAAGGGAAAGAGTCAGGACTAAACCCAACAGTCTAACTACTAGTAATTCACACAAAACTAAGACCGTCATGATCTTATAACCCATCACACGACCCTAAGACCGTCATGACCTTATAACCCATCACACAACCCTAAGACCGTCATGATCTTACAACCCATCACACGACCCTAAGACCGTCATGACCTTACAACCCATCACACAACCCTAAGACCGTCATGAACTTACAACCTATGACACGACCCTAAGACCGTCATGACCGTACAACCCATCACACAACCCTAAGACCGTCATGATCTTACAACCCATCACACGACCTTAAGACCGTCATGACCTTACAACCCATCACACGACTCTAAGACCGTCATGATCTTACAACCCATCACACGACCCTAAGACCGTCATGACCTTACAACCCATCACACGACCCTAAGACCGACATGATCTTACAACTTATCACACGACCTTAAGACCGTCATGACCTTACAACCCATCACACGACCTTAAGACCGTCATGATCTTACAACTCATCACACGACCCTAAGACCGTCATGATCTTACAACCCATCACACGACCCTAAGACCGTCATGATCTTATAACCCATCACACGACCTAAGACCGTCATGACCTTACAACCCATCACACGACCTTAAGACCGTCATGACCTTACAACCCATCACACGACCCTAAGGCCGTCATGACCTTATAATCCATCACACAACCCTAAAACCGTCATGATCTTACAACCCATCACACGACCCTAAGACCGTCATGACCCTACAACCCATCACACAACCCTAAAACCGTCATGACCTTACAACCCATCACACGACCTTAAGACCGTCATGACCTTACAACCCAAAGACCGTTATGACCTTACAACCTATCACACGACCTTAAGACCGTCATGACCTTACAACCCATCACACAACCCTAAGACCGTCATGATCTTACAACCCATCACACGACCTTAAGACCGTCATGACCTTACAACCCATCACACAACCCTAAGACCGTCATGACCTTACAACCCATCACACGATCTTAAGACCGTCATGACCTTACAACCCATCACACGACCTTAAGACCGTCATGACCTTACAACCCATCACACGACCCTAAGACCGTCATGACCTTACAACCTATCACACGACCCTAAGACCGTCATGATCTTACAACACATCACACGACCCTAAGACCGTCATGACCTTACAACCCATCACACGATCCTAAGACCGTCATGACCTTACAACCCATCACACGACCCTAAGACCGTCATGATCTTACAACCCATCACACGACCCTAAGACCGTCATGATCTTACAACCCATCACACGACCCTAAGACCGTCATGACTTTACAAACTATCACACGACAATAAGACCGTCATGATCTTACAACCCATCACACGACCCTAAGACCGTCATGATCTTACAACCCATCACACGACCCTAAGACCGTCATGATCTTACAACCCATCACACGACCCTAAGACCGTCATGATCTTACAACCCATCACACGACCCTAAGACCGTCATGATCTTACAACCCTAAGACGACAACAACAACAAACCTTTTATATAGGAGAGTTTTTCTCACCCCAAGAAGTGTTATTTCTCACGTCATTTTGGATTCCTTTACCAGATTTTGTTGGGTATGGAGGCCATATTGTCCTGTGCATCATAATTCCCTTATAGATTTTTGACTGCCTGTTGCTTATATGTTAATAGAAATAGAGGGAAATGGAAATAAGTCACTTTGACTTTTTGGAAAAAAGTAACTTTTTCTGCATTTTTTTGTGGGGGTTATCATAAGAGGGGGATAACTTACACATACGTATGTTACTTTGTGGCCTGGTAGGTAGAGCTCTCGCTTCACATGCTGAGGGTCCGGGTTCGATTCCCGGCAATGGTGGAAACGTTGGGCAAATTAGGAAGAATTTTTGGAAAATGGGTAATTAAATAAATACCATAAACTTCAAACACACACACACACACACAAATATACAGTATATATACTGTACTATATATTGTGTGTGTGTTTGAAGTTTATGGTATTTATTTAATCACCCTTTTTACAAAAAATCTACCGAATTTGCCTGAAATGCTTTGCATAACAAGGGACTTTATGTATAGTACATTAATGTCAGCTATTGTCTGTATACCTTATACGTGTATTTGTAGCAATAAATGTTATTATTATTATTATTAAATTATGTGTGAAAGTGTACCTGGTCCTGACACACTTCCCAAAATGTTATTTAAACTTTAAATTACAACATTTCACTGATACTCTGTCACAGGAGTGTAATAATGTCTCATGCTACAAATTTAATGTGATAGAAGCGAGGGATCAACAGAAGAGAAACAATGGCAGGAGGACGACGCAACACTTCCCGTGCTCCACCACCCAAGCCTGTGGCACTCCTAGATCATGAGTTGAAGAGGTTAGTGATACTCTTGATGGCCCTTGGATGAAAAAAACTGTTCTGTAGAGCATATGCTATAATCATGTGATACATATATACTCTTGGATGAGAAGGCATATTTTATAATCATATATTAATAATATTTAGAGAAACAACTAATAAGTTATCTGCTTATTCTTCTACAGTAGGCATTTAAAAAAATGGGCTAATAGGTTTGTTTGGTTTAATAAAAAACTACAGAAATTTGTATTAATTACAATTCTTAAATTTTATATTCCTTTTTTTTTTAATGCAGATTAGGGCATTCAGAAGAAGGGCCTCCTCTGATGCCCATCACACCTCCTAAGCACATGACTATTCCGGATATTCCTCGCATCTCTGAGTTGGGATTCGAGACACTGATGTTGGTGTTTAGTCTTATGTCCCTCGCACTTCAATACCTGAATATCTATCGCACTGTCTTCTGGCTGCCGCACTCTCACACCAAATATGCCATGGTATATAAAGCAACATATATTTTTACTGTAAATATAATAGGGAACTGTTTAAGAGGTATAGAAAATTATTCCATATCTAAGACAGTACAGTGGACCCCCGAGTAACGTAAAAACTTCATTCCAGAAGCCTGCTCAAGTGCCTTTACCGAACGAATTTACTCCCTAAAGGAATAATGTCACTTAGGTTAGTCTATTTCAGACCCCAAAAAATACACTTCCACAAGCACTTACAATATTATACTTACATAATTGTACGATTTTCGGGGTGTTCGTTACTCGGGGGTCCACTGTATTTATTTAATTTATATACAGTATGTGTATTTGCCTAATTGTCTTTGCAGGGAGCAAGTTGAGCTCCAGCTCTTGGGTCCTTGCCTCATATACATAAGTTGACCCCTCGTTAACATTACTGATTTTGTCTTACTGTTCTGTAGTTACATATGAATTCTTGTAGGGAATTTGTCTCCCTTGCTGTACTTCTTGAAGTGCGTATATCCTTTGACTCATTAAATTTTTCAGTTTTCATTTCTGTTACTGTTATTGGTCCCAATACGTACTTTGTAGCAGTCTTGTGTGTTGTTATTGTTAGGTTATGCATTAGGGAAAAATTGCTGTATGTAAAGGCTAAAAATTACAATGCTATGATTGGAACAATTTACAAATGACCCGCACTTAGGAAAGGAAACTTATGACAATGTTTCAGTCTATACATGAAGCACTAAACCCATGTGGGTCATCTTGTCCATCAATAGAAAGACAAAAACTTCTCTCGCAGCATGCTAGTAACAGAAAGTTCACATAGGTGTATTTCCTTGAATATGTATCTAATGGCTTTGATACAAAAATTTAGAATATAGCAAAACCAAAGAAAAATGTCTGGGCTGGAAAGTCCATTAATCTTTTTTTTTTTAAATCTAGGAGTTTTATTTTAGCTGTGTGTAATGATTGGAGCTCACAAGATCATTATTATGTTAAATATTTTTTGAGAATGGGATAAAGCAAGAAAAAGGTACAGTAATTTGATCCAAAATAAGAAAGACATACATAATACTATACCTTATTTGAAATTTTGATCATTATATGTACAAGATAGATATAATACTACAGCTCATTT
Source organism: Cherax destructor (assembly GCA_009830355.1). Classification (NCBI taxonomy): domain Eukaryota; kingdom Metazoa; phylum Arthropoda; class Malacostraca; order Decapoda; family Parastacidae; genus Cherax; species Cherax destructor. The sequence continues at coordinate 5,304 of WNWK01000147.1, forward strand.
AAAATTTTGATCATTGTATGTACTATCTTCTTTTTACAAAGAACCTGTACCTGATTGATGGAAGTGTAGTGTGGTTTATTGTGGTGACACTGACCCGGAGGTGGGGCTGGAGCATCCTTAAGTTAGTCATTACCAGATGTCTTCACCAGTCTCTCTGGAAATCGTCTCTCTCTGTAGCTCGGTAAGTTAACTTGTCCTTGCCATTAATTACAAATTTGCCTAGATACCTAATATGATATGTGGACTTTCATGTTATAAATTTTGAAAAGAAAGGTCTAAGAAAATTTAAGTCATCCAGCTAAGTAAAAGGAAATGACATTGTGATATTCACTAATATACAATTTGCATTTAATTTAGTTATTGAAACTGAATGCTAATGGACAAATGTTTTCATGAAAGTTCCTTAAAAGACAGAAACACTGACCTGAGCAGACTATCCTATTTTTCTCTTCAAAGCTATTATACTGTTTGGAGTCAGACTTTGAGACACCCTGTACGTACACTGTACTGGTGCTCCTTGACTTACGATGGTTTGACAAATGATGTTTTGACTTTACAATGGTGCAAAAACAATTACTTTGGAAATGAAACTTTAGATAATTACCCGACATGAAGGTGGCAAGTCCGTAACTTGTATTCATTCGGTTACTTTTCAATACTGGTACAGTGGTACCTCGAGTTACGATGGTCCCCAAAATCGCCCTTTTATGTAAGTTTATTTTTTTAAATGCTTTTGTAAGTATATTTTTGGGGGTGTAAAAGGACTAGTCTATTTTACATTATTCCTTATGGGGATAAATTCGTTTGGTAATGGCACTTGAACAGCATTCTCGAACGAAAAAATATCGTAACTCGAGGTACCACTGTATTTAGTTAGTTATAGTAATTATTTTTTTGTTTACTTATTCAGTGACAGTAGTTATTTATTTACTTATTCATTTAGCATATCATATTCATATTCGACTTACGATATTTTCACCTTACGATGGGTTCGTTGGGATGTAACCCTATCGTGAGTTGAGAAGCACCTGTGTATTATTTATAATATTTTGCAGCTTTTGCTCTCATCTGAATAAACATTTTGTAAGAGGCTGTTTTTTTCCATCAGAGTGGTGTTTGTATGTATCATTGCAACACTCCTTGGCTTCTGTCTGTACACCATCAGTGATGCGCTCACTTACATCAAGATACTGGCTCTTGGATATCCGTGAGTAAAGCAACCTCGTCCATTCAACACGTTTATTCGGCAGTATTATTTCATGATTTTCTGTGTTTTAAATTTTGGATTTTTCCTAATATAATTGGGAAATAAAATGCATGGTCTGTCTTCTAGTCTTATCTATCATTTTTATTTGTTTACTATCTTTTCTTCTTTATATTGTTACTATTTTTAATGTTCCCATTTAGGCATATGTCGGAATTTCTTTATATCAATCTGCCTAGTGTAAGACATTTAGGCATATGTCAGACTTTCTTTATATCAATCTGCCTAGTGTAAGACATTAGCTAAAATATTTATTTAAACCATGAAAGATATTTTTTCTCATCTACATACAGTGGTACCTCGAGTTACGATATTTTTTCGTTCGAGAATGGTGTTCAAGTGCCATTACCAAACGAATTTATCCCCATAAGGAATAATGTAAAATAGACTAGTCCTTTTACACACCCAAAAATATACTTACAAAAGCATTTAAAAAAATAAACTTACATAAAAGGGCGATTTTGGGGACCATCGTAACTCGAGGTACCACTGTATATGATTTAAATGTAAAATTTAAAGTTCTCGTCGGGAAATACTCAACTGCACATACTCAGGCAAATGATTCTTTGTTATGTCTTGCAGGCTTGTGTTTTATGTCTTCATATTCGACATGGAGATCACATCCTTCTTAGAGGTTATCCCAGTTCCTTTACATTACAAGGAGGAAGGTATCAAGTCCAGGCAAGGTGAGTACACAGTGACATAGGTCTTATCCTACTGAAATAGGGTGACCTAAAAAGAAAAACTTTTGTTTTTCTTTTTAAATTTAGTAATTGAAGTATTAATGCATACTTTTAAAATTGTACTACAGGTCCTCACTGACTTCCGACCCACGTGACTTATGTCCATCCGCATATATGACCGAAATACACTGTAAATTAAAAAAAAAATATATGTATGTAAATATAGAAATTATAAGTAAGAAACATTAGTTTGTGAGTAATGAAGCTTATGGTAATAAAAGAGGTTGATAAAAAAAACAAGATCATTGTGACAGAAATTTATTAGGTTGAAAGAATGCTGTACCGGTATACAACTTCTACATGCCATGCTAATATAATTCCCACATCCCTCCACTTCGAGATCTGACTGGTCTGTCTGAACAAAACGTGGACATAAGTCGGGGAGGATCTGTATTGTTCATTCAGCTACCTCTCTTTTTTTTTTTTTATATTTAAAAACCTATTGATTATCAGAAATTTCTCTTATTCACATGAGTAATACAGTGACCTCTGTATTACTCATGTGACCCCTTTGTCACACATTTTCCATACCTGTCATGTGTTTTTGGTTGCATGAAATTACGCTCTTATGTTCACGTGTTATAATTTATTGCTTTTATTTTGTATCAATGCAGGATAACAGGTATATCTTGCTACTTCTTCTTACACTTAGGTCACACTACACATGCATATACACACATACATATACACACCCATCTGGGTTTTCTTCTATTTTCTTAATAGTTCTTGTTCTTCTTTATTTCCTCTTATCTTCATGAGGAAGTGGAACAGAATTCTTTCTCCGTAAGCCATGCCTATCATAAGAGGCAACTGAAGTGCCGGGAGCAAGGTGCTAGCAACCCCTTCTTCTGTATAAATTACTAAATTTAAAAAAGAAAAACTTTAGTTTTTCTTTTTAGGTCACCCTGCCTTGTTGGGATATGTGTTAAAAAAAATCAAAGAAACATGATAGATGGTGTATCCTTTTAGATTATAATATTACACTTCTGGATTTATTTTTATTGAAGAGGTTTATTATCATTAATTTGTGTTTCAGCTGTGCCACGTCTTATACAGCACGCTTGCATGAACAGCGCAGAAGCAGTACGGGGAGAAGTTGAATTTTTGACTAATGATTGCAACAAGCGCATGGCTCAGGTCATGTACCAAACCTTCGTCATAGTTTACTACACAACACTTATTCCGTGCTTCTTTGTTCCCGTGAGTATATATAGCTAACCTACTGTGTTGTGGTATTGTAATATTGAACCATGCATCAAATACTGAAATTCTAGACAGCTTATATTTTTCTTTAATTTGCATCATACATGAAATACTCATTTAAATTTATATTGCAGAGTCCGTTGTATTATGATGTTCCTTGGGTTTCATTTCATATTCTATTTGTGACAAGTACATGCTTCATATGGCATCTGCTCTACTGTTACCCTGCAAGGTAAGCGTTTTGTATATAAATTGTTTTTCAATGTACCGTCTGTCTCCCACTCAGGTAGGGTGACCCAAAAAATAAGAAAACTCTTAAATTTTTTCTTCTTTTTATATTTAATAATTTATACATCAGAAAGGTTTACTTTGTATATAATATTCAGTGAAATGTGGAGCACTTTGAGTAAGATAGAATAGGTTGCTGTAGTCTGGACAGTTTTCCCTGTGATAACTATCTTCTCCAGGGTATCTCAAGCAATGACTTATTGAAGATTTGACTTGTGATGCCCACATACTTCTTGACAAGACAACAGTTGAATGAATTATGATGAATGAATTATGGTGTTTACTTTGAGTCACTCTACCTACATAGGTGGAAAATGGCCGAAATGGAAAAACTATTGGTGTATGGTACAGGTGGACCCTGGTTATACGGCAGGTTAGGTTCCGAGCTGCTGTAGGGCTCCGCTTATACAACAGGTGAGGTTCCAGGCTACTGTAGGGCCCCACTTATACAGCAAGTAAGGTTCCGGGCTACTGTAGGGCCCCACTTATACAGCAGTGAGGTTCCAGGCTAGTGTAGGGCCCCACTTATACAGCAGGTTAGATTATGGGCTACTGTAGGGCCTCGCATATACAGCAGGTTAGGTTCTGGGCTACTGCTGTAAAGTGAATCATAGACTCTTTTTTTTTTTCACTTTCAAATGCATATAAAATCTTGATAACAGGTTTGCACTGTCATATATTAAGTGAGCAATAGTGCTAGGCCTAAAAAATGAATATACAGTACAGTACAAACATTACTTACCTTAAAATATTTTCATCCTTAGCTTATAGTGAGTGATAAATACATTTATTGTAGGAAGTCTGAATAAATGAAGAATGGGTAAAGTGGCGTGCAGAGAGGGGGCTGAAGGGGTGGTGGCCCCGGGCATCCAAATGGGGGGGGTCCTCCAATTAGAGAGGGAAATAAGATAGTGATTTGGGGCATACAATCAAGGAGTTGGCCCCGGGCATCACCAGACCTCTTCACACCACTAAATGGGTATCAGTGAAAAACTGCTGCATTAGTAAAATGCCATAAAGCGAAGTGCTGTAAAACGGGGCCTGCCTGTATCTAGTTATGGTAATATGGTATCAGCATTCTGTATAAAATCCTCAATAATTTTTTTTATGTTGTTCAGTAAATTCATGTACTTACAGTGGAACTCTGGTTTTCATACTCCCCAACTTGCATGTAAAACCACAGTTATTCTCCATAAAATGTATTTTTTGTTAATACTTTTGGGTGTATTTTAAAAAATATTCTTTGGCTGGTACGTATTTATTTTCTGCTGTGAACAGTGCTCACACGTCATTAGATATTCAAATAGATATGGTGCTGATACTGTTTCTTTCTTGACCAATTTATCTAACTGATTTTCTCTCTCATGGCCTCTAATTTTATTCCAAAATATTACCATTCCATACTGCACACTAACTTTTGTAAATAAACCATGGCACGGGTGGGGTTTGAACCATGGTGAGTGAGTCGTCAAACTCATTCACTTACCATGGGTTCAAATCTCACTCGTTCTGTGGCTTACAATTGTCTTATTACCATTTTGTGATTCTTGACCTAAATTCTTGCAGGTACTGTGATATTCTTCACCGAGCATCAATGCATCTTGGAGGATGGGCTCGAGTTGAAGGGCGGTCAGCACACGCACCATACAATCCTTGGTCCAATTCTGTATTGTGGCCACAAGGAGCTCTGGTGAAACACAATCGAGAACTGTACCGAGCCGAGGGCATCACCAATGCTGCAGAACCTGGCAACACTACTCATGCCAGGTTATATGTAAGTCATGATAAGTTTGTTCATGACACTGCAGGTAAATAAGACATACACTGCAGTTTATGTTACTGTGTGTATTATTTACTTACTGTCAGTATACTCAACAATTGTATTGCTATAACACTGCAGCCCACCACCACATTACACCATTTTTTGCAATAAGATCACAGTAAACATGTGATATCATAATAGGCAAAATAACCACTGTGAAAAAATAGTGAATTGCCAAGCACTTTCATGATGTCTCACATTATCAAAGAAATCACAAGAGCGCTTGGAAATTCACTATTTTTCACAGTGGTTATTTTGCGTATTGCATTACACCATTTAGAGGGACATCTAAACTGTCGTATCTTCGCTTCTGGAAAGACAGTGATAGTGTGAATGATGGTGAAAGTATTTCTTTTTCAGGTCACCCTGCCTTGGTGGGAGATACCCAGTGTGTTAAAAAAAATTTGCATAAAGTTAACTGTCAATAATCAAATTACATAAATGGGGTAAACACTATACAGTGGACCCCCGAGCAACGAACATCCCGGAAATCGTACAACTATGTAAGTATAATATTGTAAGAGCTTGTGGAAGTGTATTTTTGGGGGTCTGAAATAGACTAACCTATGAGACATTATTCCTTAAGGGAGTAAATTCGTTCGGTAATGGCACTTGAGCAGGCTTCTGGAATGAAGTTTTTACGTTACTCGGGGGTCCACTGTACAGTGGTACCTCTACTTACGAGCAGCTCAAAACTCGAACAATTATGTAAGTGTATTTTTGTAGGTGCTTTTGTAAGTGTATTTTTGGGGGTCTGAAATGGATTAACCTAATTTTCATTATTTCTTATGGGAAAAAATTCCTTCGGTATTGGCACTTGAATAGGCGACTGGAACGAATTTTGCTTGTAAGTAGAGGTACCACTGTAGTTGTTTATATAACTCAAAACTACACCCATGTTATGTACAGCATGGGGCAGGTTGCACATTGCTGCACTTTAGCATCAGATGATTATAGCTTTCTATTTCAGATACAGTGGACCCCCGAGTTTCGTAAACCCCGGAAATCGTACATTTATGTAAGTATAATATTGTAAGTGCTTGTGGAAAAGTATTTTTGGGGGTCTGAAATAGACTAACCTACGTGACATTTTTCCTTAAGGGAGTAAATTCGTTCGGTAATGGCACTTGAGCAGGCTTCAGGAGTGAAGTTTTTATGAAACTCGGGGGTCCACTGTATATAGCAAGTCAGTGCTATGTTTAAATGTGAATGATTCAAAAGGGTTAACATGATGAAATTCTGTAAATAAAAAAATGTTTGAAAGTCTCTGAAATTCATTTGAATTTTGTGTGTTTTGCCTATTAAATGCATTATAGATATTATTATTATCATCAAAATTAAGTGCTAAACCCACAAGGGTAATATGGTGCTGCAGGGTGGGATGTGCTAAATAAGGAATACGTGAAGATTGAAGACTAGTGTGGGTTAGGAGTGTGCAAGCACCAGTGAACAAGGGTAGCAGGGAGTGCTAACAGGATAATGTAATCAAAGTTTGTGTAATAAGATAGTTTCTGACAAAAAGTTAAAGAGGGAGTCGGTGTTAGAGGCGGGACTGTCAGCGAGGAGGTCAGGTAAAAGTACGTTAGGACGGTCAAGAAGTCGGAAGTAAAGTATTATAGATAAGAACTACAAAAAGGACTGGTAGTATGTATCCTCAACCTGCCTTTTTTTAAGTCAGCTTTTTTTAATATCGTGGATCTCCAACTAACAAACATATTTGGTTCTTTGGGTTTAAATTACAGATGAGGTGTTCATAACTCATATTTTTTCTTATTGAAAACAGTAGTACAGTGGATGGTTTTGTGTCATACCTGTTTATAACTACTAATTGGTTCTTTGAAGACTTTTTTTTCTTGAGGATTTCATTCACAAGTGGTGTTTATAACTCAGGCAGTCATCCATTGGGGATTCCTTATGTAATAAATATTACAGCATTCTTTTATTTTTTAATGCACTGACTGTCTCCCACTGAGGCAGGGTGACCTGGAAAAGAAGAAACAAAAGCTTTTCTTTTTACATTTAGTAATTTATACAAGAGAAGGGGTTACTAACCCCTCATGACATGCATGACTTACGGAGGAAGGATTCTCTTCCATTTCCCCATGGAAATGGAAGGAAATAAGAACAAGTGCTATTAAGAAAATAAAAGAGAACTCAGATGGGTGTGTATACATGTACAGTGGTATCTCGGTTAACGATGGTCCCCAAACTCGCCCTTTTATGTAAGTTTATTTTTTTAAATGCTTTTGTAAGTGTGTTTTTGGGGTCTAAAAGGACTAGTCTATTTTACATCATTCCTTATGGGGATAAATTCGTTTGGTAATGGCACTTGAACAGCATTCTGGAACGAAAAAATATCGTTAACCTAGGTACCACTGTACATGAATGTGCCCCAGTCATTTTATTATTACAGTAGTATATTAATAAGGATTTTTTCTTTCCATTCAGGCAATCTTCTGTGACCCTTCTCGGCCAGTATTAGTGTTAGTGTGGGTGTGCGTGTGTTGTGTTCTGCTGCACCTGGTACTGCTGGCCTCGTTGCATCAGTGGCATCAGTTACTGGCAACGGCTCTTGTTTTATCAGCATCGTACGCAGCGCTTTATTACCTCTTGAGAGACTATTTAGTACTCAGAAAAGTTTATCAACAGGAACAACAGCTCCAGGAGAGAGTTTTGAACTAAAATACAATATGAAAATACGTGCAATAAATACTGATAAATGTTCGGCAAAACATATTTTGTGTTTCGGGGAAATAATTTGTAAAATAATTTGTTTGTGAGAGCATTCCGTGTATATAGGTGTGTATTGTATGTTATATGTAAGCAAGTAATAAAGGAAATAAAGTGCCATTGTTAGATTAGAAGTAAGTTATAGCCAACATGGTAGTGGGTTTAATCAAAGTCACACTTAATTCATTTATTTTTACTTTGAGATCATTCAGATGAAAGAAAATATTGAATGTAATGTATGACAGCTGATGTAGTAATGTTAGAGTGAAGGAACCAGTTTTAGTGCTTATGTATGAGAATTGTACACTTTCTGTTGTTTTTCTATTCTTATGGCTTCCAAAATTCATTATTTATTCAACATTTAGTGTTTTGCTAGAGGCAGGATGACTCAGAAGGAAAATACATACACCATCACTCATTTAATAGTGGTCCTTCCAGAAGTGCACTGACATCACTTCAAATAATCCATCGAAACTTAAGCATTCCCTCGTATCCTTCCGAGTGTAGGCATTGCACCCCAAAGTTCTAGGACTCATGCTCAGCAAGCTGGATTCTGTGAGTTCTTTCATAGATTTTACCTTGCTCTACTCTAACACATTCATACATACTGTCATGCAAACTGTCATATCTGTGCACCTCTGGCAAGACAGTGGATAGTGTGAATGATGGTGAAGTGTTTCTTTTTCAGGTCACCTGCCTCGGTGAGACAACCATTGTGTTTAAAAAAATATTGGTTCACTATTTGCCTTATTATTATTATTATTATTATTATTATTATTATTATTATTATTATTATTATTATTATTATTCTTTCTTTCTTTCAACAAATCGGCCGTTTCCCACCAAGGTGGGGTGGTCCAAAGAGAAAAACAAAAGTTTCTCTTTTTAACTTTAGTAATGTATACAGGAGAAGGGTTTACTAGCCCCTTGCTACCGGCATTTTAGTCGACTCTTACGACATGCATGGCTTACGGAGGAAGAATTCTGTTCCACTTCCCCATGGAGAATTATTATTATTATTATTATTATATTTTGGGAAGAAAGTGAAGAAAGCTCAGTCCTCCGTCTGTTAATCACAGGACGGAAAACCTACTCTTACAGCCAGACATTGTCCATGATCATTTTTGTTACAAAGTTTTATTGTGCTTTTCACTTAAGATTCTGAACTATACAGTCATGTGTCTATACTCATTTATTTTCATAGGGCAGTGAAAACCTTGCTTGGAATGTACTTATTTATATCCAATGGTTCTGTATATAATAGTATTGTATATAGCCTGTGGACTTTTTATAGCAGTTCAGATCAGAAAAATGAGTGAAAAAAAGCTTGCTTGGAATGTATACATGTATTCATATTCTGTATTTATTTGTGTCTTTTGCTGTAAAATAGTGGAGCTTTTATATACTGTATACAGTCGCACCTCATGTATCCACACTCCTTTTTATATAACTCAAAACTACTTTGAAGGAACCATTGAAATCATTCGTTAATCACTAGTTAACGACTGGCACTCATAATTTGTCATAGGTGCTGCAAGCGCCAGTGTACAATGAGCAAGACAAGCAACGAGCCAATACTCGCTACAACTATTTTTTTCCCATGCATCTGTGCCATATCAGAAGCATAACTGTTCATCACTTCTGAAAGATAGACATATCAAAGGGATGTCGGGTAAATGGACACCAATGCAACTAATGTGGCATTTTATTGTGGCAACCTTTTGCTCCCTAGGAGCTTGACAAAGCTCCAGGAGAGTGAAACGTTACCACAATAAAATGTCACATTAGTTGCAGCTGTGTCCATTTACCTAACATTCTGCTAGTAATTCTACTATTATTGCATATTAAAGAGAGCTTGAAGAAACTCACGTGGAAAAATGTGAGAAAATTGAGTGTTTATGTACCCTAGGGGGTTGAGTGGTCTTGCAAGTACTTTTGATGAGTATAATATCTACAGTCTCCATGGGGAAGTGGAGAAGAATTGTTCCTCCGTAAGCCATGAATGTCGTAAGAGGTGAATAAAATGCCGGGAGCAAGGGGCTAGTAACCCCTTCTCCTGTATAAATTACTAAATTTAAAAAGAAAAACTTTTGTATCCCTCCCTGCCTTGGTGGGATACATCTGGTGTGTTGAAAAAAAATGTCTACAGCATATGTACTTCTTAAGAATCTACTTTGTTGTATCTTGTACATTATATGTAAGATTTCAGTCCCATGTCAAGTCTTTTGAAGATAAAGATTGTATGTTACATGTAATGACCTTTGTTAGCTCACTGTATCTATGTTGTGGTGGTCACTCTGCAGTCACCACATTGCTTGCCACAGTTATGAGTGATGAGTGTGTTAATTATTCATAATGTGCAGGTTGAATTATACACTCTACAACATTGTTGTTGCTTCTACTTCTTTAAAAGCTTAATTATCTAGAGGGGTCGACTCTGACAATTTTTGGATTCATGAGGTGCAGTTGTGCAGTTTGTCTATTGTGTTTATCATACATTAAGTTTCCTTGTACATTTGTTAGCATCAGTCAACTATACCTCTGCATTGCAAGAAACCTTCCTGTCTTACTTCTGTTATTTGTCGTAGAACTCTAGTAGGTTTGTGACACAGGATTTCTCATCCCTTAAGCTGTTCTGGTTGTCATGTATGATCCTATTCCTTTTTAGGTGCTCCACCACTCTTCCGATAATTCATATGGTAACCCTTCTGATTACCATTTAACCCTCCGGTGAATTTGTCCCCATGTGCTAACCCTTCTGATTACCATTTTAACCTCTTTCTAAGCTATATGATAATTTCTTAATGAAGAATCTTAGAGTTGGGCACTAGCAAAACTTTTCAGAAAGCTGATGGTTTTAAATAAGCTTTACTAATGCCAAGTACAAAAAGATTATATTTTTGTTCCTTGACAATGATTTTTTTTTTTTATTAATAATTTTTGTAGAGGAAGTATGTTCATATAATATAATTTATGTCAGGTAAATGGACACAGGTGCAACTAATGCGACATTTTATTGTGGCAACGTATCGCTCTCCAAGAGCTTTGTCAAGCCGTTACAAACAATACAAGGACACATAGAGTCCATTTACCTAACATTTTGTCGGTAATTCTACCATTATTACTAATATAGTTTATGTTTTATATATTTGAAAGGGGTGTTGTATTGATTTTTCAATACTCCTGCTACTAAGTGCATCGTGGACACTAAAACTCACCAATTATATGCATTACACATAGGAAAAAACCAAAGATTTTGTTATATTAAAATTTCTTAGTTGATGAACTCAGATTAAGTTGTAATAAACAGAAAGATGGACGGTAGAGCGTTGGACCACGGTTCAAGCCCCCCTCCCCTTCCCTGTCCATCTGTCTGTATATTTCTTAGTTAATATTTAGATTTTTGTTTATTAATTTAACTACAGTACTTCTAACCAAAAACAGTTTTTTAAGTTTGGCCATACTGTATGAATGGTTGTAAATGGTCTGGTGATGCTAGCAAACTGTGGAAAAGGACATTTGTGTACAGTTCAGGACATTTAATATTATTAAGAGAAAATGGTTTGCCATGAGTGGCTTCACCAGTTCTAATAATGAATGATGAAGGCACTTATGGTGAAACATTTTCTTTAATAAATGTCCTGAACTGTGGACAAGTGTCCTTTTCCACATATTGTATAAATGTTTCAAGCATTTCAGCTCTGTGTTGTCAGTTTTAAATAGAAGATTACTGGCAGACATTATCAAATGCTTGGCAGTGCCCTTCATGTTGAATTGTCTATCATAGGAAAGAGTGTGTGTGTCATAAGAGGCGACTAAAATGCCAGGAGCAAGGGGCTAGTAACCCCTTCTCTTGTATAAATTACTAAATGCAAGAAGAAGCAGAAAAACTTCTGTTTCTTCTTTTTTGGAGTAACTCTGCCTTGGTGGGAGATGGCTGATGTGTTAAACAAAAAAAGAAAGAATGCGTGAACTGTATGTATTAGAAGAAATTTCACACGAAGCATTGAAAGGATCAATAAGGAGAGTGAAAGTTAGGAATAAAACCATTTCTAATGCATGTTATGAAGGTTTAATGCTAGACAACCTTTAAATAGTCTGCTGACAATATTTGATTTTTATTACAGTACAGGAGGGCCCTGCTTATACAGCAGGTTGGGTTCCAGGCTACTGTAGGTCTATGCTTATACAGCAGGTTAGGTTCTGGGCTACTGTAGGGCCCTGCTTATGCAGCAGGTTAGGTTCCAGGCTACTGTAGGGCCCTGCTTATACAGCAGGTTAGGTTCCAGGCTACTGTAGGGCCCTGCTTATACAGGAGGTTAGGTTCCAGGCTACTGTAGGGCCCTGCTTATACAGCAGGTTAGGTTCTGGGCTACTGTAGGGCCCCACTTATACACCAGGTTAGGTTCTGGGCTACTGTAGGGCCCCACTTATACACCAGGTTAAGTTCTGGGCTACTGCTGTAAAGCGAAAATCACTGTAAAGTAAAATATAGCAATAGGGCTAGGCCCTAGCTTATAACGAGTGATTTTTTTTTTCAACAAGTCTGCCGTCTCCCACCGAGGCAGGGTGACCCAAAAAGAAAGAAAATCCCCAAAAAGAAAATACTTTCATCATCCCCCAAAAAGAAAATACAGTGGTACCTCGAGTTACGATATTTTTTCGTTCGAGAATGCTGTTCAAGTGGCATTACCAAACGAATTTATCCCCATAAGGAATAATGTAAAATAGACTAGTCCTTTTACACCCCCAAAAATATACTTACAAAAGCATTTAAAAAAATAAACTTACATAAAAGGGCGGTTTTGGGGACCATCGTAACTCGAGGTACCACTGTACTTTCATCATCATTCAACACTTTCACCACACTCATACATAATCACAGTCTTTGCAGAGGCGCTCAGATACGACAGCTGAGAATAAGTCCCTCCCAGCTGTCACTATCCCAGTGATAAATATATTTATGGTAGGAAGTCTGAATAAATGAAGAATGGGTATAATTGAGAACAGCTGTAGTAGCAAAACACTGTAAAGTGAAGTGCTGTAAAGTGAGGCCCTCCTGTACTCGCCAAGTTGTTTGCGAGGGTAGAGTCTCAGCTGCTGACCCCCCACCTTAAACTATAATTACTGGCATTATTGAGTGAAGGGTGAATGAGTGCGAGTGAATGAAAATTGTGGAACAAATCGAGGGTATAACCTTTTAAGTCATTTAAGCATCTGTTGTTCAAATTAGATTAATACAAGAATGTTATGTTTATAATATTGTTATACAGTACTGATAAGTAGTGTAAGACGTGCAACAGTAATGTAGTTTTATTTCTAAAACTTCGTCTACACAGTAGGTTCCTTCTGTCCAATACTTAGGTGACTAAACATGTTCAGTGGAACCTCAGTTTTTGAATTTAATTCATTCTAGATGTCAATTTGACAACCAAAATCGACAACCAAAGTAATTTTTCCCATAAAGAATAATGTACATATACAGAATTAATCTATTCCAGATCCGAAATGACTAGTGTATACAGAAGCAGCAGCAGAGAGTTGAAGAATCCATCAACCTTGATGAAGTAATTGCTCAGCAGTACTACTTGTTCAGCTCCATACCCTTGAACAATATTCAAGACTGTGGAGCTGAACACTTCAAGGCTGATGGACAGACCACATCGTTACTTCTCTACCACTGTCTCCATATTTAGTCGGCTCTTTATCTGAAACAGCTGAAACTATTCAGCCATGAAAGATGCCCAACGCTTCCAACACATGTCTTACTTGTGTTTCTCTTTATCTTGCTTGTTCTGGCTTGTTAGAATATGCTTTTATATTTAGATATTATGTCTGCTGTATGAACCTTGACTTCTATCCTACCTCCATGATTATACAATGATTAGTAACTGAAAAAATACATTCATTCAATATTTTCATTATTCAACGTGACTGCGCAAGGAATGTCGTCACAAATATGATTTTGTCCCCCTCGTAGAGGAAGATGCCCGGCCATACATGTTTAGTGCTTCCCAAGATTAGTAGAGTAACTGTCCAGGAAGCTCCACAACTTTGTGAAAGGCTTGATCCAAGGGATCGAAGCTATCTTTCCCTTTGGATCAAACCTGATTACCTCTCATACTCAAAGCCCTGTGGGTTTACCTCTTAAAAATGACTTAATAAAAATATATGCATGGTATACTTTGTTTAATTTTGTTTCCCGGTTTTAAAATTATTTTAAATGTACTAATGAAATTTTAGCAGATTTATCTTAGTACCTGAAGGACGATTTTTTGGGGATTAAAGCCCCAGGTGCATCAAGGCATGATCAAGCAGGCTGTTACTGCTAGCCACATGTGAACCACAGCCCAGCTGGTCAGGAACTAACTAGTGGAACTTACTAAGTTATGTCTTACAGGCACCCAAGTTACTGTATGACCCTTGTGGGTTAAACACTTGGTTTTGATTATACATTTACTGGAGGAGAGCACTAAATGTGTAGGGATTATAGAGTGTCTGGAGGGGTTAAGGGATGGTATTACGGCTTTATTCAAGGAATTGGAGCACAGATTCGATTCCCTAGATCAAGAGCCCCTCACCAGCATCAAGGACTCACCCTGGAGAGGAAGGATGGTGAGTCTTGGTCCCCTTACATTTATCTATAATGAAAACATTTCGTTATATCGGTGAAAGGTCAATTACGTGAAGTTCAGTTCGTGGTTTTTCAAGGGATGTTTTTTCATACTGGTGAGGGGAAGGTCTTGGTCCAAGTAATTGGATCAAACCTGAATTCCTGCCTGTGAATTTACCGCTTTACCTGAAAAAAAATAAAAGTGGAGGAAAAAGCTGTCTTGTCCATACGGGTTTAGTAGTGGTCACTAGGGTCCAACAGTGACCAGTGAAGGCGTTTAAGGTTACACTAGGGTCCAGCAGTGACCAGTGAAGGTAGTTAAGGTCACACTAGGTTCCAGCAGTGACCAGTGAATAGGGACTAAGGACCGGTGAACAGGGACCAGGGACCAGTGAACAGGGGCCAGAAACCAGGGACCAGTGAACAGAGACCAGGAACCAAGGACCGGTGAACAGGGACCAGGGACCGGAGAACAGGGACCAGGAACCAGGGACCGTGAACAGGGACCAGGGACCGGAGAACAGGGACCAGGGACCGGAGAACAGGGACCAGGGATGGGAGGGCTCCTGCTGTGAGCCGCGGTGTTGTACTCACCATAATTGACACTAAATAGATCTTCCTGTCTGTGAGGCTAATTGTTAGTGTCTACACCATGATACCAGCCAAGATACTACCACAACCACAACTACTACCACCACCACAACTACTACCACCACCACTACTACCACCACCACCACTATTACTACCACCACCACCACTATTACTACCACCACCACCATTACTACCACAACTATTACCATCACCACTACTAGAGTACTACCACCACAACTACAACCACCACTACTACTACTACCACAACAACTACTACCATCACCATTACTACTACAGTACTACCACCACAACTACTACACCACTACTACTACTACTATCACTACCACCACAACTGCTACCACCACCACCACCACAATTTTATTAAAAATCGGGTTCTCAATTATTGCTTATTTCCACTACGATTAATTATGCTAAACCTTGGTTAAGAAAATCCAACTAATACCCACAGTCTGAATTAATACCCACCGTCTGAACTAGTACCACAGTCTGAATACCCACCGTCTGAACTAGTAGTACCCACAGTCTGAACTAGTACCCACAGTCTGAACTAGTAGCACCCACAGTCTGAACTAGTAGCACCCACAGTCTGAACTAGTAGCACCCACAGTCTGAACTAGTACGTAGTACCCACAGTCTGAACTAGTACCCACAGTCTGAACTAGTACCCCCAGGAGGAGGAGTGGGAGGAGGAGAGGCAGGAGGTGCTGGGACACTTGCCTCTCATCCTCCCCCAGGATTGAGCCTGGGTGCTTCTAGTGTGAGACGGAGACGCTGATCGTAGAGTTATGTAGAGTAGCAGCACATTGTTGATGTCTTCACTTTATCTGAAGCAAATTCTCCCTTATTCCTTCCCTCCCTCCTTCCCTACAGTGGTCACCCTGGTGTTCGTCTTGGTCCCTCCCTCCCTCACCCTGGTGTTCGTCTTGGTCCCTCCCTCACTCCCTCTCTCACTCCCTCCCTCTCCCTGGTGTTCGTCTTGGTCCCTCCCTCACTCCCTCCCTCACTCCCTCCCTCATCCTGGTGTTCGTCTTGGTTCAGAAACACATTTGGTTGTGGGGAAGATAATTATAACCCTCAGTTGATTTAGGGCGGAATTCTAATGACCAGCGAGTGTATAAATCACCCTTAACTCCCCTAAGACGACCAAGATCTTACTTGAGATGAACCTCTCTCTCTCTCTTTCTCTCTTTATCTCTCTCTCTCTCTCTTTATCTCTATATCTCTCTCTCTTTATCTCTCTCTCTCTAAATAACACAGTTTACATAGAGTACAGGTGGGTACTAAAGCCACTAGAAAGCAATATGTGTCGGGAATATGTCTTATGTCTACTTCTGATAAATAGCCTCTATCCTGATATGTCTACTTTTCCTGTGTCCAAATTGTCTTTGTGCTAATAGACTATTGTTTTGTATATTGTATCTACCACTTTCCGCATGCCTACTTCCTCACCATCACCTCCACAACTTCCCCCACCACAGGTTCTCCACTAATCTCCTCCAACTAATTAATCTGGTGGTAGTCAGGTGATGAGGGTAATTAATTAGGTTAGTTGAGTAAAGTCAGGCGGGTTGAGTGATTAGTACATGTCAGGCATCATGGCCACCCCTGGTTCACGGCCACCCCCTGGTTCATGGTTATCCCTGGTTCATGGTTACCCCTGGTTCATGGTTATCCCTGGTTCATGGTTACCCCTGGTTCATGGTTACCCCTGGTTCATGGTCACCCCTGGTTCATGATCACCCCTGGTTCATGATCACCCCTGGTTCATGGTTACCCCTGGTTCATGGTTACCCCTGGTTCATGATCACCCCTGGTTCATGATCACCCCTGGTTCATGATCACCCCTGGTTCATGATCACCCCTGGTTCATGGTTACCCCTGGTTCATGGTTACCCCTGGTTCATGGTTACCCCTGGTTCATGGCCAACCCTGGTTCATGGTTACCCCTGGTTCATGGTCACCCCTGGTTCATGGCCACCCCTGGTTCATGGCCAACCCTGGTTCATGGCCAACCCTGGTTCATGGTTACCCTGGTTCATGACCACCTCTGGTTCATGGTTACCCCTGGTTCATGACCACCCCTGGTTCATGGCCACCCCTGGTTCATGGCCACCCCCAATAGGTGCCTTCATGTTCTGGTGACAGAGGGAAGGACCTGCCCGGAAGTAACTACTGACGCCAGCGACGTACGTGTGAAGAGAAACTCACAAGTCCTCGTCTTGAAGGGAATGTAATAAGTTATAGCACCCAGCAGCGCTCGTCAGGGTTGCCCGCTGTCTAGTAGACCACTTAGTTAATTGCAGGTTTGTACAGTTTTATGGGGTAGCTTGTGTCTTGGTCACAGAGGACCAATGAACAGGACTTGCTGGACTAAGTTGAGAATTGAATTGGTTTTATAGCCGGCGCTTTAGTTTCATTATATTATTATTAATGATATGAATATTTTTATTATTTTTATTAGTATAGTCAAAACTAAGCACCAAACCCACATGGGGTTCAATTATGTGAGTGAGTGTATGGAGGATACGAGTTGTGTCTCATTTGTGAGAAATATTGTGGAAGGTCACTGTTATTGGTGACTAGCTTACTAGGTTACACTACCATTGAGTGTTACTGGTGTTTACTAGTCCATATACCTGAGTGTTACTGGTTTACTAGTCCATATACCTGGAGTGTTACTGGTATTTACTAGTCCATATACCTGAAGTGTTACTAGTATTTACTAGTCCATATACCTGGAGTGTTACTGGTGTTTACTAGTCCATATACCTGGAGTGTTACTGGTATTTACTAGTCCATATACCTGGAGTGTTACTGGTGTTTACTAGTCCATATACCTGGAGTGTTACTGGTGTTTACTAGTCATATACCTGGAGTGTTACTGTGTTTCTAGTCTCATATACCTGGAGTGTTACTGGTGTTTACTAGTCATATACCTGAGTGTTACTGGTGTTACTAGTTCATATACCTGGAGTGTTACTGGTGTTTACTAGTTCATATACCTGGAGTGTTACTGGTGTTTACTAGTTCATATACCTGGAGTGTTACTGGTGTTTACTAGTCCATATACCTGGAGTGTTACTGGTGTTTACTAGTCCATATACCTGGAGTGTTACTGGTGTTTACTAGTCCATATACCTGGAGTGTTACTGGTGTTTACTAGTTCATATACCTGGAGTGTTACTGGTGTTTACTAGTCATATACCTGGAGTGTTACTGGTGTTTACTAGTTCATATACCTGGAGTGTTACTGGTGTTTACTAGTCCATATACCTGGAGTGTTACTGGTGTTTACTAGTCATATACCTGAGTGTTACTGGTGTTTACTAGTTCATATACCTGGAGTGTTACTGGTGTTTACTAGTCATATACCTGGAGTGTTACTGGTGTTTACTAGTCCATATACCTGGAGTGTTACTGGTGTTTACTAGTCTCATATACCTGGAGTGTTACTGGTGTTTACTAGTCCATATACCTGGAGTGTTACTGGTGTTTACTAGTCCATATACCTGAGTGTTACTGGTGTTTACTAGTCCATATACCTGGAGTGTTACTGGTGTTTACTAGTCATATACCTGGAGTGTTACTGGTGTTTACTAGTCCATATACCTGGAGTGTTACTGGTGTTTACTAGTCCATATACCTGGAGTGTTACTGGTGTTTACTAGTCCATATACCTGGAGTGTTACTGGTGTTTACTAGTCCATATACCTGGAGTGTTACTGGTGTTTACTAGTCCATATACCTGGAGTGTTACTGGTGTTTACTAGTCCATATACCTGGAGTGTTACTGGTGTTTACTAGTTGGAGACTGTTTCCTATAATACCTGGCTGTTACTGGTTACTAGTCCATCACCAGAACTGTATTATAGAATAAAACCTGGAGTGTTACTGTGTTTACTTTCAACTTACTTGTAAATTGTTTATAGTCCATAATGAGTATAACTTTTTACAGTCCTATTTTTCTTTTCGTAAATAATTATCAGAAGTACTTTATGGGTTTACTAGTCCATATACCTGGAGTGTTACTGGTGTTTACTAGTCCATATACCTGGAGTGTTACTGGTGTTTACTAGTCCATATACCTGGAGTGTTACTGGTGTTTACTAGTCCATATACCTGGAGTGTTACTGGTGTTTATGGTCCATATACCTGGAGTGTTACTGGTGTTTACTAGTCCATATACCTGGAGTGTTACTAGTGTCTTTCTAGGGGAATCAAAGACCAAATACCCGGCCTGTTAATTAAGGTATCACTTAAGCCCATCACCAGAACTGTAATAAGAATATAACCGGGAGTATAAAAACATACTATTCTCTTTAAAACTTACTTGTAAATTATTTATAAAATAAGAGTATAATTTTTGGTACATCTATTTTTCTTCGGTAAATAATTATCAAAGTACTTTTCCTGTCTCTTTGGTCCATTATTTCAGGTCACAATATTCTTAATGTCACACGACAACACATCAAATTACAAAGTAAATAGTCATGACCCTATAGTGTCTAATGTCACATGACAATGCCTGTCTCCGTGTCATACATGACACTACCAATCCCAGCGTCATGACACTCCATCGTGTCCCATGACACTCCCTTGTCACCGTGTTATAACACGCCATCTCCGTGGTACACCCACGATACTGCCTTTGCACCGTGTTATAACACTCCATCTCCGTGGTACACTCACGATACTGCCTTTGCACCGTGTTATAACACTCCATCTCCGTGGTACACCCACGATACTACCTTTGCACCGTGTTATAACACTCCATCTCCGTGGTACACCCACGATACTGCCTTTGCACCGTGTTATAACACGCCATCTCTGTGGTACACCCACGATACTGCCTTTGCACCGTGTTATAACACTCCATATCCGTGGTACACTCACGATACTGCCTTTGCACCGTGTTATAACACTCCATATCCGTGGTACACTCACGATACTGCCTTTGGACCGTGTTATAACACTCCATATCCGTGGTACACTCACGATACTGCATTTGCACCGTGTTATAACACTCCATATCCGTGGTACACTCACGATACTGCATTTGCACCGTGTTATAACACTCCATATCCGTGGTACACTCACGATACTGCATTTGCACCGTGTTATAACACTCCATATCCGTGGTACACCCACGATACTGCATTTGCACCGTGTTATAACACTCCATATCCGTGGTACACTCACGATACTGCATTTGCACCGTGTTATAGCACTCCATATCCGTGGTACACTCACGATACTGCATTTGCACCGTGTTATAACACTCCATATCCGTGGTACACCCACGATACTGCATTTGCACCGTGTTATAACACTCCATATCCGTGGTACACCCACGATACTGCATTTGCACCGTGTTATAACACTCCATATCCGTGGTACACTCACGATACTGCATTTGCACCGTGTTATATCACTCCATATCCGTGGTACACTCACGATACTGCATTTGTACCGTGTTATAACACTCCATATCCGTGGTACACCCACGATACTGCATTTGCACCGTGTTATAACACTCCATATCCGTGGTACACCCACGATACTGCATTTGCACCGTGTTATAACACTCCATATCCGTGGTACACCCACGATACTGCATTTGCACCGTGTTATAACACTCCATCTCAATACTTCCTTTTCACTGCGTCATTTGACACTTAACATTCTCCGGGTTACACTAGGCCCTTACGTTCCACGACACTTCTGCAGTCTTAACTTCCTTCAGTGTCACCCAACACTGTGTCCCATTACACAATATCAAACACGTACGTCACATTACACAATATCACAAAGTAACTGGGTACACTACACCCTTACGTTCCACAACACTTCTGTCATATCATACGACTCTCAGTATACGGTAAGTGACCAATGAGGCCAGCATAAGCCAGCGGGGAACTGAGTCCAGGTGGTGTCGTCAGGTGTACTCAGTGAAGCCGAGGTCAACACACTGAATGAGGTCACTTCATCAGCCCCAACATTGAGTGTGATGACGTCACACAGGGCACTGCAGGCAGGTAACAACTAATTAGCAGCACCCAAGTGGTCAGCCAATCACTTCTCCTTTTATCTCGTTCAGGGTACGCAACATGGTGTGTACCGGTCCATATACATGGAGTGTTATTGGTATGTACTGGTCCATATACCTGGAGTGTTACTTGTGTGTACCGGTCCATATACCTGGAGTGGTACTGGTCCATATTACTGGAGTGTTACTTGTCCATATACCTGGAGTGTTACTGGTCCATATACCTGGAGTGTTACTGGTCCATATACCTGGAGTGTTATTGGTATGTACTGGTTATGGTATTTATACGGGTTATGGTTAGGTTAGGTTAGGTAGGTTAGGTTAGGTTAGGTAAGGTTCGTCAGGAAACAGGACAAGTGTTTCCTGACGCGGGTCTTAGTCAGATAATGACCCGCCGTTGGAGCTTTTGGTCATCTGACCGAGGCCTTCCACTGGCTTACCCCTCCACCCCTTTAAAAATTGTGGCTATAGTTATAACCATTTTTTGTGTGTACGGGTTATGGTATTTTATTCTGAAGACGTTTCGCCCACCGGGGGACTTTATTAATGCAAGTAAATTGATCAAATTTCTGATGGGTGAAAGTCTTTGCAATAAAATGACTTTGAAAACTCACAAGTTGAAGACTGAAGATTTCGGAGGTCAACGCCCCCGCGGCCCGGTCTGAGACCAGGCCTCGTAATCAGTCCCTCAGCCTGGAGAGGTTGTGTTTAGTCCATCATTCTTGAGAAAAGTACAGCATATGCTGGGAGAAGTGACTTATATACTGCAGTCAGGTGAGTGGAAGCAGCAGGAGGCGGAGTCACCATTGGACATATCCACTAGTGGAAGTAGGTCAGGCCTATAGGTTAGGCAAGCCTACAAGAATTCCCTGTATCAAGATTACAAGATGTTGCTGTGTCTGACAGATGGTAAAGTTGGTTCTTCATTTTCAGTTTCCATGTTTATGTTTCAGCTTTATGTTACTGAGTCCACAAGTCTGGTTCTTCACAAGTCTGGTTCTTCACAAGTCTGGTTCTTCACAAGTCTGGTTCTTCACAAGTCTGGTTCTTCACAAGTCTGGTTCTTCACAAGTCTGGTTCTTCACAAGTCTGGTTCTTCACAAGTCTGGTTCTTCACAAGTCTGGTTCTTCACAAGTCTGGTTCTTCACAAGTCTGGTTCTTCACAAGTCTGGTTCTTCACAAGTCTGGTTCTTCACAAGTCTGGTTCTTCACAAGTCTGGTTCTTCACAAGTCTGGTTCTTCACAAGTCTGGTTCTTCATATCTTTAGACCGATATCCTGTATTTAGTTGAAGACTGAGAGACTTGTGCAACATTTGGGAATCTGTATTGAGGAAACGTTTCGCCAGCCAGACGTTTCTTCAGTCCAATACAGAGATGAAAGGAGATAGATGAGGAAGAGGAGATGGAGGTAACTAAGAACATAAGAATATAAGAAAGGAGGAACACTGCAGCAGGCCTGTTGGCCCATACTAGGCAGGTCCTTCACATGATACAGGTAATTTCTTGTACGCTTGCCTGACCTACGTGCATGCGTAGCCTCCCGACCAGTCACAACACAATCCAGGAGAGATTATTATTATCACTATTATTATTATATTTACACAGAAGCAGTTAACCAGGAAAGCTCATGGTGCACATGGTACAGGTGTGATAATCATGTCTGAAGCCAGAAAGGGCCGGCTAGCTAATTTTGAGACAGCTATCCTGACATCCTGCCTCACCGTATTCACCTCGATGTCTGAATCTTCCTCCTCGAAGACCCACACACCAACAATTAACCAGCCTCAGCACCTGGCAAAAACTTCAGTTACTCTGCATAATACAGGTTTAGAGGATGGCTTGGCCGTACCTGAGTTAATAAAAAGAAACACGTGATGACTGAGTTGAAGAAATGTTCTCCCACAGGGTGCTAAGCTGTCGCATATTATTCCTTCTCAAAAATGCCTTTTATTCTTGCTCGTCCCTTCCTTTTAATTCTCAATGGTATTTCTCGGAGGATTATTTTTCTTTTGCTTGATTACTCTCTCTCTCTCTCTCTTCCTCTCTTCCTCACACCCCAGGTCACTCACCTCACTCGGTCATTAAGATCTCTATCCACCTATCATTATTCTCTTTTATCATCCATCCTTTACCTACTGACGCTATTATATCTCTGTATTCCACCTTCTTGGATCAAAAGATCGTGTTGACAACAACACTGAAGGCACAGGGAAAGGAATGAGCTGTCACTGAAACAACGTTTCTTCCTGTTAGAGCTTCATCAAATCTTCCTGAAGCTGTGATACAGGAGTCAGTGGGAACTGAGGTTAAAACTGGTGTCTCGCCTTTAATATTCCATCCTTTTCTTACTCCTGGTTATTGCGAAATGAAAATTAGACGTCTTCCTGGAGGTCTTTCCAGAGGTCAACGTCTCCTCGGCCCAGTCCTTGACCAGGCCTCGCGGTGAATCAGGGCCTGATCAACCAGGCTGTTACTGTTGGCAGCACGTAGTCCAACGTACCAACCACAGCCTAGCTGATCAGGTACTGACTTTAAGTATCCGTCCAATCCCCTCTTGAAGACAACCAGGGGTCTTGAAGACAACCAGGGTTCTAGTGGTAATTCCCCTTATGTATGGATGTCGTAGAGATCCAGTAGGCTTGTGACACAGGATTTTCCATCCCTGAAGCCGTGCTGGTTGTCATGTATGAACCCACTCCTTTGTAAATGCTGTTGAACAGTCTTGGGCCCCAGACACTTACTTTGTTCTCTCTTAGTATACTGTTGGCGCCCATGCTTTTCATAGGGGGTATGATGCACCATCCAAGAGAGAGAGAGAGAGAGAGAGAGAGAGAGAGAGAGAGAGAGAGAGAGAGAGAGATACACTCTCAGCACGTGACATTTAACACAATATTAAACTTTTCTGATTCCATTTGCAACATTAAAGTAACCAGTGTTGAGGTGTGTGGTGGCGACCACCTGCTGCTGCTGCTGCTGCAGTGGGCGACCTACATCTTGGGGGCCCTGAAGCTTGAACTGTCGTGGGGGCCCCTTCGCAACCCCTTCTCTTTCAGTAGACCCCCAAAATTTAAGCAATGTAGATTAGAGGCGCTTCTGGGGCCCCTCCGGGATTAGGGGCCCTGAAGATTAAGCTCCATTAGTGTCATAGTAGATCCGTCCCTGTACTGGTGGCAGTATCACCACTGATGATGGTGGTAGCACCGCCAATGGTGGTAGTATCACCACTGATGATGGTGGTAGCACCGCCAATGGTGGTAGTAGCACCACTGATGATGGTGGAAGCACCGCCAATGGTGGTAGTAGCACCACCAACAGTGGTGGTGGTAGTTCATTGGTTAGGAAAGAGAAGTCTAGGTCACACTCGATGACCCGACATTGCAGCTTTCGGACAGATACCGGAGACCTTCCCCCGGCTTACCCAGCCGACCACTTAAACATTGCAGACACACATGAAATATTACGTCACGTGATAGTCAACTATCAGTACTAAGAGAAAAACTATCACAACCTTGATCCTATCTCCTGCAAGTAGCAAGACCAACAACTTCGTTTTTCATATTAGTTGTGAAGATATAGTCTCTCTCTCATTCTCTCTCTCTCTCTCCTCCAGCAGTAATTAACATTGTTATCAGTTAATTCTTGGTATCAGCAGCTGCAACAGTCCACCAGTAACACCCAGGAGCATGTTACTTGTCACTCTCGCTTCCTAGATTACCATCGCAATGTATTCTACTGTCTCAGTAACACTTTCTGCTTCTCTTACTGTCATCTTTACGACTGAGACAGTACCTCTCAGCCTCCTCCAGTACTAGAACCGCTTTTCAACCTTAAACAAGGGGTCCACGAACCCCTGACTGAGAACCACTGGAGCAATTACTAGCGTTTACTGTGGTGTAAGTCACTAGCACCCCAGGGGTCCGCGACCCCCTGACTGAGAGCCACTGGAGCAGTTACTAGCGTTTACTGTGGTGTAAGTCACTAGCACCCCAGGGGTCCGCGACCCCCTGACTGAGAACCAGCTTTGTTTTATACCACATTTGACACATCATCAGTTTCTCTCTCTTTTTCTTTAACATTATCGTTTATTTGCATTTTAATGCAAAATATGCGATCAAGAAAAAAGAAGAGATAGATAGATAGATAGATAGATAGATAGATAGTTCTTGCATATTTCAACCAGTGTGGACCAGAGGGATAGTAAAACTGGTGAAGGGAGGGAGAGGAAGGGAGATGAGGGATTGAGGGGGAGGGAGGGAGGGAGGGAGGGAGGGAGAGAGGGAGGGAGGGAGGGAGAGAGGGAGGGTGGGAGAGAGGGAGGGAGGAAGATGAGGCGTAGCAAAGCATTGGTCACGATATAGGAATCTGCTCTTTGTTACCCTGTCTCACACTGTATTAATCTTCTTCTCTCTCTCTCTCTCTCTCTCTCTCTCTGTATATATATATATATATATATATATATATATATATATATATATATATATATATATATATATATATATATATATAATCACCACCCCCACTACTACCACCCCAACTACCACCACTACTACCACCACAACTACCACCACTACTACCACCACAACTACCACCACTACTACCACCACAACTACTACCACCACCACTACCACCACCATCACTACCCTTGTATTGATCACAACAAGAACTAGTATTGCACAGCAATATAGACCATAAGATAGCCTAATTAACATCATTAGCACTAACTAACATCATTAGCACTTACCTTCATTACCCTCATCGTCCTTCAGAATAAATAAACTGAATGATGTCGATAGATCCATTTGCATACAAGGATATACACATCGAGAGGTGTGTATCTCTGTGTATATACACCGAGATACGTCTCAATGTATATATCCCTATTTAAGGTATTAAAGTATTCTTGAGTGGTGGTGTACAGGTGAGGTGCAGCCTGCATGATCATCGTGTAGTAGATAGACTTCACACCGTTAACCAACCAACCATTTGTATACATAAGTTAATATACTGTCGACTGAGTCGTTGTGTGATTCTTGTGATGATTCCTTAAACAAGGACGATACAACTAAACAAGGATGATAGAGGTAAACAAGGACGATAGAAGTAAACAAGGACGAAAGTAAACAAGGACGATAGAGGTAAACAAGGACGATAGAGGTAAACAAGGACGATAGAGGTAAACAAGGACGATAGAGGTAAACAAGGACGATAGATGTAAACAATAACGATAGAAGTAAAGGACGATGAAAGTAAACAAGGACGATAGAGGTAAGGACGATAGAGGTAAACAAGGACGCTAGAAGTAAACAAGAACGATAGAAGTAAATAAGGACGATATATGTAAACAAGGACGATATAAGTAAACAAGGACGATAGAGGTAAACAAGGACGCTAGAAGTAAACAAGGACGATAGAAGTAAACAGGGACGATATATGTAAACAAGGACGATAGAAGTAAACAAGGACGATATAAGTAAACAAGGACGATAGATGTAAACAAGGACGATAGAAGTAAACAAGGACGATATAAGTAAACAAGGACGATAGAGGTAAACAAGGACTACAGGTGTCTCCTGAAGAACGTGGTATAGGAAGACCTGAGTGGTCGTGCAGTAGGTGAAGATTTGCTGGTGGTCCTCCTGCTGGCGGTGCTGGTGGCGGTGCTTCTGCTGGCGGTGCTTCTGCTGGAGGTGGTACTCCTGCTGGCTGTGCTAGTGCTCCTGCTGGCGGTGCTGGTGGCGCTCCTGCTGGTGGTGGTGCTTCTGCTGGCGGTGCTCCTGCTGGCGGTGCTGGTGGTAGTGGTGGTGGTGGCGCTCCTGCTGGCGGTGTTGGCGGTGCTGGTGTTCCCTCAACTGCCGGGGTACTACAACCCCGGCCTACTATCACGGCCACACAAGCTGCCTTGATAATTACACACTCAGGAAAGACCAAAGCCACAGCCTCCTCAGCACCACATTAAGAGAGTTTACCCTATAACTCTGTTTTCTCTCTCGCTTCACATAAAAAAAAATATACAATACCTGGAGTATACCTGGAGAGAGTTCATTGTATATGTCTAGTTTATAATACAGGACGCTTTAGAAAAGTGAGAAAATGTGTTGGGGTGGGAAATATGGATGGGTTTAAGTGGTGGTGTACACCTAGGTGTTTCTCTGGTTACCAGGGTGTTGGGCTGGCCAGGCGTCACTTAATTATAGAGTAGTTACCCTTCCAAAAATTAGTTTTAGGATCCTTGGCTTAAATTAGATACATTTTGGTGGTATGGAGCATGAAGGGTAACTATTGTGGGGGGGGGGTTACTGCCCCCTTCTCCCCCTCCCCTCCCTTAGCACCACCACCACTACTACTACTAGTAGTAGTACTACTAGTACCATCCACTACCACTAACATCACTGCCAACATTTTTAACTTCCAGTGCCAACTTCACTAGTACCACCACCATGAAATCCACTACCACCATCGCAGCTACCACCATCGCAGCTACCACCATCGCAGCTACCACCACCATCATTATCACCACTACCACAACTCTCACCACCACCACTACTACCATTACCACCACCACTATTACCACCACCACTACTACCATTACCACCACCACGACCACTATTACCACCATCACGACCACTGCTACCACCATCACTACTACCACCACCAAAACCACCACCACTGTGGATGGTGGTGACTCTTGATCCAAGGATTTGGAGTTGCTCTCCTTATTTCCTGGGACTATGCTGATATGTCATACACAAGGTACTGTAGGACCCGTGTGGGTTTAACATTTCCCACGAATATAATAATAATAATAATAATAATAATAATAATAATAATAATAATAAAATACATGTATTTATTCCATATATAATTTCCACAATTCCAGTTAAACATAAAAGTTAATTTATTATTATAAACTTTATTAGTAAGTTCCTAATTAATCTTTATTAATAACTATTTAATCTTTATTAATAAATACCTAATTAATTTTTACTAATAGGAACTTCATTAAATCTTGATGTTAAGCAATAAAGTTTAGTAATAATAATAATAATAATAATAATAAAAAAATATTATTATTATTATTATTATTATTATTGGTGGTAGTAGCTTATACATGGGGAAGCGCTAAACCCGCACTATGCACATAGTCCCTGGTGGAATGTTAGTTCCCAGGTTAAATTCCAAGAATGGTAGTGATGGCTCCAATTCCTTGCACCAAGATCCCCTCGCGGGCATCATGGCACCCTATTCTTGAATAAGGTGCCATGATAACTATTGTGATGAATCAGTTATCATTCCTTGTTATGACTGGATGATTGTGTCCAGTCACGTGATTGTTTTGTTATGACTGGGTGATTGTGTCCAGTCACGTGATTGTTTTGTTATGACTGGGTGATTGTGTCCAGTCAAGTGATTGTTTTGTTATGACTGGATGATTGTGTCCAGTCAAGTGATTGTTTTGTTATGACTGGATGATTGTGTCCAGTCAAGTGATTGTTTTGTTATGACTGGATGATTGTGTCCAGTCACGTGATTGTTTTGTTATGACTGGATGATTGTGTCCAGTCACGTGATTGTTTTGTTATGACTGGATGATTGTGTCCAGTCAAGTGATTGTTTTGTTATGACTGGATGATTGTGTCCAGTCACGTGATTGTTTTGTTATGACTGGATGATTGTGTCCAGTCAAGTGATTGTTTTGTTATGACTGGATGATTGTGTCCAGTCACGTGATTGTTTTGTTATGACTGGGTGATTGTGTCCAGTCAAGTGATTGTTTTGTTATGACTGGGTGATTGTGTCCAGTCAAGTGATTGTTTTGTTATGACTGGATGATTGTGTCCAGTCAAGTGATTGTTTTGTTATGACTGGATGATTGTGTCCAGTTAAGTGATTGTTTTGTTATGACTGGGTGATTGTGTCCAGTCAAGTGATTGTTTTGTTATGACTGGATGATTGTGTCCAGTCAAGTGATTGTTTTGGCTCAGTAAATTTGTTGTTGGCTGAAAGTCGGAGAGTACATAGGAGTACATTGTTGTACATGGGAGTACATTGTGGTACATAGGAGTACATTGATGTACATAGGAGTACATTGTGGTACATGGGAGTACATTGTGGTACATTGGAGTACAATGTGGTACATGGGAGTACATTGTGGTACATGGGAGTACATTGTGGTACATGGGAGTACATTGTGGTACATGGGAGTACATTGTGGTACATAGGAGTACATTGGGGTACATAGGAGTACATTGTGGTACATGGGAGTACATTGTGGTACATGGGAGTACAATGTGGTACATGGGAGTACATTGTGGTACATGGGAGTACATTGTGGTACATGGGAGTACATTGTGGTACATGGGAGTACATGGTGGAACATGGCGGTACATGGTGGTACATGGGAGTACATGGTGGTGCATGGGAGTACATGGTGGAACATGGTGGTACATGGTGGTACATGGTGGTACATGGTGGTACATGGCAGTACATGGTGGTACATGGTGGTACATGGTGGTACATGGTGGTACATGGTGGTACATGGTGGTACATGGTGGTACATGGTGGTACATGGTGGTACATGGTGGTACATGGGAGTACATGGTGGAACATGGTGGTACATGGTGGTACATGGTGGTACATGGTGGTACATGGTGGTACATGGTGGTACATGGTGGTACATGGTGGTACATGGTGGTACATGGTGGTACATGGTGGTACATGGCAGTACATGGTGGTACATGGTGGTACATGGTGGTACATGGTGGTACATGGGAGTACATGGTGGTACATGGGAGTACATGGTGGTACATGGGAGTACATGGTGGTACATGGTGGTACATGGGAGTACATGGTGGTGCATGGGAGTACATGGTGGTGCATGGGAGTACATGGTGGTACATTAGAGTACATGGTGGTACATGGGAGTACATGGTGGTACATTAGAGTACATGGTGGTACATGGGAGTACATGGTGGTACATGGGAGTACATGGTGGTACATGGCAGTACATGGTGGTACATGGTGGTACATGGCAGTACATGGTGGTACATGGTGGTACATGGTGGTACATGGGAGTACATGGTGGTACATGGCAGTACATGGTGGTACATGGTGGTACATGGTGGTACATGGTGGTACATGGTGGTACATGGTGGTACATGGGAGTACATGGTGGTGCATGGGAGTACATGGTGGTACATTAGAGTACATGGTGGTACATGGGAGTACATGGTGGTACATTAGAGTACATGGTGGTACATGGGAGTACATGGTGGTACATGGGAGTACATGGTGGTATATGGGAGTACATGGTGGTATATGGGAGTACATGGTGGTACATGGTGGTACATGGTGGTACATGGTGGTATATGGGAGTACATGGTGGTATATGGGAGTACATGGTGGTATATGGGAGTACATGGTGGTATATGGGAGTACATGGTGGTACATGGGAGTACATGGTGGTATATGGGAGTACATGGTGGTATATGGGAGTACATGGTGGTACATGGTGGTACATGGTGGTACATGGTGGTACATGGTGGTACATTAGAGTACATGGTGGTACATGGTGGTACATGGTGGTACATGGTGGTACATGGTGGTACATGGTGGTACATGGTGGTACATGGTGGTACATGGTGGTACATGGTGGTACATGGTGGTACATGGGAAAGACTGATTAAGGACTAATTAAGAGAGAGAGAGAGAGAGAGAGAGAGAGAGAGAGAGAGAGAGAGAGAGAAAGAATATATACACACACAACACCACAGACGTCACTCCACTGACATGAGAACTCCCCTTCTGTCACTCCATATACCACCAGACTTTATATGGAGTGTCACTATCGATATATTTATGAATATTTACTCTCACATCTACCACCAATCACGCCCCGGTGTGCCTCTCATAAATTAAAAGAGGTTGTCATGTCTACCTGCCGGGCGGGAGCCAATCAGCAGCGAGCCTTACTGTTTTGGCGCCGGCGCGAGAGCACTTGATTGGCCACCTGGCTAAGCGGCCAACGAATCAGCGGAGGGTCTCCTCGACAGGTTGCTTGCAAGAGGGCGGAGCTAGTGTTATTTACGCGGGAACGCTCCTCGGAGCCTATATCTAGCTGACAATTGATCATACGAGCGTCTTAGCAATCTACATAATTTTTCGAGGCAATTATTGCATTCGCCGCACGAAGAATGGCCCTGGAACACGCCATTAGTTACAGTGGTGCGCCTGCTGCCCCCCACTCCCTCCTCCTCCTGCACACTCAGCTAGACACACACACTGGCTTGATCAATTCCTTCCCGTCCATGCTGGAGTCCTGGCGTGTTCAAACCTCCGCCATGCCGCCGACTGCTGCTGTCTACCACTGTCTTCTTTTGGTTTCCTCTGCCGCTGTCTGCTCTTAGCTCCTTCTGCCGCTGTCTGCCTCTAACGCCGTCTATCGATATTGTCGTCTGCTCCTATCGCGGCCTTGTACAGTTTTCCAGCAATACCGACGTCTACCACCGCCACTCTCAGCTCCTGCCGCCGCCGATATCTGCCGCTGCAGCCGCCGCCATGCGGAAAGGCTCCCCGACACTCCGCTGGTCACCGCCGCCGCCACCACAGTCGTCCCAAGATGCCATCCCCGTCGCCACAGCTACTGCCGCCGCTGCCGCTCCTCCTGCCATCGTTGCTGGCTTAGTCATCACTCCTGAAGTCGATCAAGAGCTCTGACACCTAAACCACTACATCTGCTTCCTCGATAACAGCTGTGCCACGTAAACCAACAGATCTGCCACCTAGATCAACAGCCCTGCCACCTCGGCCAACAGCCCTGCCACCTCGGCCAACAGCCCTGCCGCCTAAACTTCCACCTCTGCCACTTAAACCAGCAGTTCTGCTGTTAGACACTAGCAGTCATCCCATAAACATTAAAAACCCCTGATGTAGCCTCACTCCACAACAATGGAATCAAAACAATTGCAAACAACTATAGAACGATGGCACTGACGTCCCACATCACCAAGACGTTGTAAGTCGATCATATGAAATCTCATCAGCTGAACAACCCAAGTCAACATGGATTCAGAACTGGTCGCTCCTGCCTCCTGCTGGATCTTTATGACGTGGTCTTGGATTCACCGGAAGACAAATAAAAATGCAGGTGTCGTACACAGTCTTTTCAAGAGCCTTTGGCAAGTGGAACCTTATGTTAATTGCACACAAAAAAAGGTGCGTGTAAGAGGAATAACTGGAAAAGGTGGGCAGATGGATATTCAACTTCCTAACTAATAGAACCCACCAAAAAAAAAGTAATAGTATATAGCAAAATCAGCGGTTGTAATAGTGGCGAGGTGTGTCCCTCAAGGCACGATACTCGCCCCACTCCTCTTCCTCATCTCATATCTAACGTAGACACAAACATAAACGATATTAAAATCTAACCACGGAACGGGTGAGGTTCAAACTCCACTCGTTCCCTGGTGGGGTTTGATACAAACATAATGAAAATTTGACTCTTACGAATGTGAGGTAATGACCCAAGAATAGCCTTTAGGCCGCTGCAGAGCTCCTGATCCAAGAAATTAGAACCAATCTTGCAAATCTGATTGCCTCCCACCCCATCCCATTCCTTGGACCCGCAAGGGCTTAGTGCATTTCACTGCATATATAATGACAATAATGAGACATATATTTGAGAGGAGACATGTCCAGGACATAAAAAATACTCAGAGCACTGAAGAAAACAAATGGAGAAAGAGTTCACAGCTTTAAGAATAGACAGAATAGAAGAACATCATAGCCAGCCAATAGAAAGAAGAGAGGCTGACTCGAGAGCCGTGAATCAAACCCCACAAGCTCAATTAGGCAATTACAAGGCGGGGATGAGTGCACTGATGTTGAATAAAAACGCTTGATCCAAGGACCTGGAGGTGCCATTCCCCTTTCCAGAGAGAGAGAGAGAGAGAGAGAGAGAGAGAGAGAGAGAGAGAGAGAGAGAGAGAGAGAGAGAGAGAGAGAGTTATCTGTCAGATAAACATCTGTGGTAAGTAGAAGGGTTACTGATGTGGGAACGTTGACGTTATTCATAAATTACGGAGATTCATGTTGACGACCAGTCACTATGTGTCATCATTAAGCAGGGGTGGCAGTGGGTGGAGAGTGGCAGTGGGTGGAGAATGGCAGTGGGTGGAGAGTGGCAGTGGGTGGAGAGTGGCAGTGAGTGGAGAGTGGCAGTGAGTAGAGAGTGGCAGTGGGTGAAGAGTGGCAGTGAGTGGAGGGTGGCAGTGGGTGGAGAGTGGCAGTGGGTGGAGAGTGGCAGTGGGTGGAGAGTGGCAGTGGGTGGAGGGTGGCAAGTGGGTGGAGAGTGGCAGTGAGTGGAGGGTGGCGAGTGGCAGTGGGTGGAGGGTGGCAGTGGGTGGAGGGTGGCAAGTGGGTGGAGAGTGGCAGTGAGTGGAGGGTGGCGAGTGGGTGGAGAGTGGCAGTGGGTGGAGGGTGGGAGTGGGTGGAGGGTGGAGGGAAGGTGGGTGGAAGGGTAGATACTTTCTCATGGGTCAAGTCACTTTCTCATGGGTCAAGTGACAGTTCCTGGTCCTGCCTCTTCGCTGGTCACTACTAGGTCCAATCTCTCTCCCTCCTCCATGAGCTTTATCATACCTCTTCTTAAAGCTGTGTTTGTGTGTGTGTCGAACCTCAACAGGTTCTTCAAGTCAGTGCCTGATCAGCCGGGCTGTGGTTCATGCGTTGGACTGCTGCGTGCGGCCAGCAGTGACAGCCTGGTTGATCAGATCTGTGCCCCCCATTGCCCTTGGTTCTCGTATTTTAGTCTTACTGCATTCGTAGTTGTTGTGAGAGAGAGTAGCAGTGACGAGAGAAAGTAGCAGCAGTGACGAGAGAAAGTAGCAGCAGTGACGAGAGAAAGTAGCAGCAGTGACGAGAGAAAGTAGCAGCAGTGACGACAGAAAGTAGCAGCAGTGACGAGAGAAAGTAGCAGCAGTGACAAGAGAAGGAAGCAGCAGTGACAAGAGAAAGTAGCAGCAGTGACAAGAGAAGGAAGCAGCAGTGACGAGAGAAAGTAGCAGCAGTGACGACAGAAAGTAGCAGCAGTGACGAGAGAAAGTAGCAGCAGTGACAAGAGAAGGAAGCAGCAGTGACAAGAGAAAGTAGCAGCAGTGACGAAAGAAAGTAACAACAGTAACAAGAGAAAGTAGCAGCAGTTACAAGAGAAAGTAGCAGCAGTGACAAGAGAAAGTAGCAGCAGTTACAAGAGAAAGTAGCAGCAGTGAGAAGAGAAAGTAGCAGCAGTGAGAAGAGAAGGTAGCAGCAGTGACAAGAGAAAGCAGCAGCAGTGACAAGAGAAAGTAGCAGCAGTGACAAGAGAAAGTAGCAGCAGTGACAAGAGAAAGTAGCAGCAGTGACAAGATAAAGTAGCAGCAGTGATAAGAGAAAGTAGCAGCAGTGACAAGATAAAGTAGCAGCAGTGACAAGAAAAAGTAGCAGCAGTGACAAGAGAAAGTAGCAGCAGTGACGAGAGAAAGTAGCAGCAGCAGTGACAAGAGAAAGTAGCAGCAGTGACAAGAGAAAGTAGCAGCAGTGACGAGAGTAAGTAGCAGCAGTGACAAGAGAAAGTAGCAGCAGTGACGAGAGTAAGTAGCAGCAGTGATAATTAGCTTTATCTCAAAGATAAAGCAACTTTACCTAACTTTATTACGACTCATTAAGAGAGAGCAAGCTAAGCAGGCACGTTTCGCCCACACTATAATTATACTGAGTTACTTACAAGCTTCGCTCTGTTAATTATACTGTCAACTTAAACCTTGAATATTAGCAGAGGTGAGAAGATTAATATTTGTTGAATAAGCTTGAGCAAGCTCTTGTTGTTTTTGTTGTTATTGCTCTTGTTGCTCTTGTTGTTATTGCTGTTGTTTCTCGGACTATTATTATTCCTGTTATTATTAATAATAATAATAATTATAATAATAATAATAATAATAATAATAATAATAATAAAAATAATAAATAATAATAATAATAATAATAATAATAATAATAATAATAATAATTATTATTATTATTATTATTATTATTATTATTATTATTATTATTATTATTAATGATGTTATTATTATTATTATTATTATT
The DNA here is from genome assembly GCA_009830355.1 of Cherax destructor. Classification (NCBI taxonomy): domain Eukaryota; kingdom Metazoa; phylum Arthropoda; class Malacostraca; order Decapoda; family Parastacidae; genus Cherax; species Cherax destructor. The sequence continues at coordinate 40,748 of WNWK01000147.1, forward strand.
ATTATTATTATTATTATTATTATTATTATCCTTGCTGTTCTAACACATTAGCATTATCTCAGCAAAATAGAAATAGCAAAAGAAGAAACTACCTGCACCATCACTTGCACCACAGCTGTTTTCCCAGTAAGCCAGAGAGAGAGAGAGAGAGAGAGAGAGATCACGATACAAGTGTCACCCACTGACACTCTACTTTCCACCTCCATAACTCAAGTCTAACCTATTTTTTTTTTGGGGGGGGGGGATTTTTTTTAATATTACCAAACTCATTCCAACAGCACATCAAATCTGTGAAAACACTTGTCTCCCCTCACTCCGACCCATCATGAGCACACATGTCTCTTATCATTCCTTCATGGGAGCTTCCTTACCCATCTATTTCCTTCCATTCCTTCGTGGGAACTTCCTTACCCATCTATTCTATTCTTTTTCCACCCACACCAGATTTATGCCTTCTCTTCAACTCACTATTTCCGCCATCCTTTTCACATGGCCAAACCATTTCGGAATTTCTTCTTCACTTAGATATTCCTTTTCATTGCACTGCGTTTTCCCGTTAGCTTTCTTTATTCTGTATTTGATGCATTATATAAATACCGGGCATTTGTCACGCCACCACCACCATCACCAACAACAACCACCACCACCACCACCAACAACAACAACAACCACCACCACCATCACCAACAACAACAACAACAACAACCACCACCATCACCAACAACAACAACCACCATCACCACCACCAACAACCACCACCACCACCACCAACAGCAACAACAAGTACCACAACCACCACCAACAACAACAACAACAACAACCACCACCACCATTAACAACAACAACAACAACAACCACACCCACCACCACCAACAACAACAACAACCACCACCAACAACAACAAGCACCACCACCACCACCAACAACAACAACAACAACAACCACCACCACCACCAACAACAACAACAACCATCACCACCACCAACAACAACCACCATCACCACCACCAACAACAACCACCATCACCACCACCAACAACCACCACCACCACCACCACCAACAACAACAACAACAGCAACCACCACTACCACCATTCGTACAACCCACTCTACACGTACTTGACACCACCAACAACCACCACCACTACCAACAACAACCACCACCACTACCACCATTCGTACAACCCACTCTACATGTACTTCACACCAACAACAACCTACCATGAAGGCCAAATATTATCTAAACACAACACCTCATAGCCACAAAAAACAACCAATATATTGTATCTGAGAGATCCGCTTCCAGTATTTAAATCTTTAACACCACTACAAACTCCATTTCCTTCATATTCAATTGTTTTTACAATATAAATTATTCTTGCTGCACTTCTCAATAATTACCCCAGCTGTTCTGAATCACTGTTCACTTGGCCATTAATCTGCAGAATAACTTCAGAATATGCAGTGAGTAAACTGGTTTACTCTACTTTATTATGCTGAATACCACCATTACCTACTGATAAACTTATGTATATATGTGCCTCATTTTTTTTATCAGAATTTTCTCGTATTGCAAGATCCTGATGAAGCACTAGAGACAGTGTGAAAGGCCTAGAGTTGCTACTCAACTTCTCCTCCTCGGGGCTTTGTTGCTCTTTTTTGATCGATAGTTTGAGGTTATGTACATCATGTGTGCTGTATGTATATATGATGTATATTACACTCTCTATATTAAATATTAAAAAGTAACAGAAATTCAAGTTCATAATTTTAGAGATGAAGCAACGTACCTACGTACACACCAGGAGAGTGTCCGTGATGGAACAATGTTGGTCACCTGAGTCAAGATCAGGTGACCAACATCACCTTTGATTCACACACACACACACACACACACAAACACACACACACACACACACACACACACACACACACACACACACACACACACACACACACACACACATATATATATATATATATATATATATATATATATATATATATATATATATATATATATATATGCATATTCTTAGGAAAAGTGTTTTCATGTGTCTACTTTGTGTTTTATTCTTAGTATCTTGTATGTTGTGATCATGTCTCCTCAAGTCTTCTGTTCTTCTAGTGCCGGGAAGTCTAGTTCTTGCAGTCTGCTTGCCTAGAATTTGTATCTTAGCTCAGAACCAGTCCTGGGTATTGTGTGTGTGTGTGTGTGTGTGTGTGTGTGCATGTGCGTGTGCGTGCCCATGTGCGTGTGTGTATGTATATCCATGCATGCACATTTGCGCGTCAATGGCTGAGGCGCCAGTGAGTCTCTGTGCTGAGGATATTACTGTCTCAATGGAGGCGTTGTTATGGTTTGTAGAGCGATGGGGAATGGGGAGGGGTGTGTGGGGATCTCTGGGGAAAAGAGGGAGGGGAAATATAACAGAGAAGGGAGTAGGGATAATTTAGAGACCTTGGGAAGGAAGGTGGTACGGGAGGAGGGGGTCTTCTTTACTGGGGTCCTCGGGGAGGAGGGGTTGGGGATGTCAGTACCGTGGTGGTCCTGGAGTTCGGGAAGTGAGTGTCGGGGGTCTTGGGGTTGGGGAAGTGAGTGCCGTGGGGGTCCGGGGGTCCTGGGGTACGGGGGTCCTGGGGTACGGGGGTCCTGGAGTCCTGGGGTCCGGGGGTCTTGGGGTCCTGGCTTCCAGGAGTCTTGGGGTCCGGGGTTCTGGGGGTAGTAGGGTCCGGGGGTCCTGGGGTCCGGTGGTCTTGGGGTCCTGGGGTCCTGGCTCCTCAGGTTCACTGTCTTATTTTCTCTCAGTTATATATTTTAATTTATTCCTCATTAATTATTTTTTGGTTGTCATTTTCTATGTCGCTTCTTTTGTTTCTTATATATTTTCCAACAAGAGACTTTTTTTCCTCCTTTTGTCAGTATTGTTCTTGTTCTGTGCCATTGTTCTTGTTCTGTGCCACTGTTCTTGTTCTGTGCCATTGTTCTTGTTCTGTGCCATTGTTCTTGTTCTGTGCCATTGTTCTTGTTCTGTGCCATTGTTCTTGTTATATTGTGCTTTCTTGTGGTGCATTTGTACATTTGAATTAATGTAGTTCCCCTCTTTATCATCTTTCTTCCCTCACACCTGTCTATCATCCCACCTGTCTATCATCCCACCTGTCTATCATCGGAAAAGTCTATTTTCTATGTACCCTCATACCAGAGTCAGTACAGTTTCCTGTCTAACATCTATTAAATCACACCACAGTCAGTATAGTTCCCTGTATATCATATAAATCACATTACAGTCAGTATAGTTCCCTGTATATCATATAAATCACACCTCAGTCAGTATAGTTCCCTGTCTATCATATAAATCACACCTCAGTCAGTATAGTTCCCTGTCTATCATATAAATCACACCTCAGTATAGTTCCCTGTATATCATATAAATCACATTACAGTCAGTATAGTTCCCTGTATATCATATAAATCACACCTCAGTCAGTATAGTTCCCTGTCTATCATATAAATCACACCTCAGTCAGTATAGTTCCCTGTATATCATATAAATCACACCTCAGTCAGTATAGTTCCCTGTCTATTATATAAATCACACCTCAGTCAGTATAGTTCCCTGTCTATCATATAAATCCCACCACAGACAGTATAATTCCTTGTCTGTGCTCACTAGTTATAGCGGTCAACAACTTGTGTTGAATACCATTATTAACAAGGTCTCTAACACTTACCTTCCCCTCCATTTTCTCGAGCATTCCAGTCTTCCTCCACTTCGCCCTCCTCTTCTTCGCCCTCCTCTTCTTCGCCCTCCTCTTCTTCGCTACCTCCCCACACCTGCTCCACATGTCATTCCAGCCCCATCCTTTCCCTTCACGTTCCAGTCTGTGATGAGGGAGATAGCGTAATGTAAACTCCGTTTGTGCTGTGTATGGGAGAGGTTATCCTGAGAGATGGTAATACCCAAGTGATAGTAACTGCAGCTCTGCTGGAAGATTGTAATTGTCAAGTGATAGTAACTGCAGCTCTGCTGGAAGATTGTAATTGTCAAGTGATAGTAACTTCAGCTCTGCTGGAAGATTGTAATTGTCAAGTGATAGTAACTGCAGCTCTGCTGGAAGATTGTAATTGTCAAGTGATAGTAACTGCAGCTCTGCTGGAAGATTGTAATTGTCAAGTGATAGTAACTTCAGCTCTGCTGGAAGATTGTAATTGACAAGTGATAGTAACTGCAGCTCTGCTGGAAGATTGTAATTGTCAAGTGATAGTAACTACAGCTCTGCTGGAAGATTGTAATTGTTAAGTGATAGTAACTACAGCTCTGCTGGAAGATTATAATTGTTAAGTGATAGTAACTACAACTCTGCTGGAAGATTGTAATTGTTAAGTGATAGTAACTACAGCTCTGCTGGAAGATTGTAATTGTTAAGTGATAGTAACTACAACTCTGCTGGAAGATTGTAATTGTTAAGTGATAGTAACTACAGCTCTGCTGGAAGATTGTAATTGTCAAGTGATAGTAACTACAGCTCTGCTGGAAGATTGTAATTGTCAAGTGATAGTAACTACAGCTCTGCTGGAAGATTGTAATTGTCATATGATAGTAACTACAACTCTGCTGGAAGATTGTAATTGTCAAGTGATAGTAACTACAACTCTGCTGGAAGATTGTAATTGTCAAGTGATAGTAACTACAGCTCTGCTGGAAGATTGTAATTGTCAAGTGATAGTAACTACAGCTCTGCTGGAAGATTGTAATTGTTAAGTGATAGTAACTACAGCTCTGCTGGAAGATTGTAATTGTTAAGTGATAGTAACTACAACTCTGCTGGAAGATTGTAATTGTCAAGTGATAGTAACTACAACTCTGCTGGAAGATTGTAATTGTTAAGTGATAGTAACTACAACTCTGCTGGAAGATTGTAATTGTCAAGTGATAGTAACTACAACTCTGCTGGAAGATTGTAATTGTTAAGTGATAGTAACTACAACTCTGCTGGAAGATTGTAATTGTCAAGTGATAGTAACTACAGCTCTGCTGGAAGATTGTAATTGTCAAGTGATAGTAACTACAACTCTGCTGGAAGATTGTAATTGTTAAGTGATAGTAACTACAACTCTGCTGGAAGATTGTAATTGTTAAGTGATAGTAACTACAGCTCTGCTGGAAGATTGTAATTGTTAAGTGATAGTAACTACAACTCTGCTGGAAGATTGTAATTGTTAAGTGATAGTAACTACAACTCTGCTGGAAGATTGTAATTGTCAAGTGATAGTAACTACAACTCTGCTGGAAGATTGTAATTGTCAAGTGATAGTAACTACAGCTCTGCTGGAAGATTGTAATTGTTAAGTGATAGTAACTACAACTCTGCTGGAAGATTGTAATTGTTAAGTGATAGTAACTACAGCTCTGCTGGAAGATTGTAATTGTTAAGTGATAGTAACTACAACTCTGCTGGAAGATTGTAATTGTTAAGTGATAGTAACTACAACTCTGCTGGAAGATTGTAATTGTTAAGTGATAGTAACTACACTCTGCTGGAAGATTTGATGTCAGTGATGAACTTCTGCTAGAGTAATTGTTAATGTAGTACTCAGACCTGCTGAAGTTAGTAGGCAAGTGAAGTCTACACTCTCTGAAGTTGTATGAGTGAAGTCTCAGCTCGGAATGTAATTGTAGTGAAGTAACTCAGCTCGCTGAATTGAAGTTAGTAGTGATATAACTCACTCGCTGAATTGAATTGTCAGATGAACTACAAGCTCCCGCTGAGATTGAATGATGAAGTCCCACTCTGCTGAAATGAATTCAGTATGTAACTACAAGCTCGCTGGAAATGAAGTTAGTGATAGTAACTCCACTCGCTGAAATGAATTGTTAATGATATAACTCAGTCTGCTGAAGTTCAGTTAGATAAACTACAAGCTCCCGTTGGAAGATGAATTGTCAGTGATAGAACTCCAGCTCTGCTTGAAGTTCATTTAATGAACTAACTCCAGCTCGCTGGAATTGAATTAGTTTAGATGAACTACAAGTCTCCCGCTGGAAGATGACAATTGTAAGTTAGTAACTACACTCTGCTGGAAGTTATGTTAGTGACTAGTAACTACAGCTCTGCTGAAGATTGTAATTGTTAAGTGATAGAACTACACTCTGCTGGAAGATTGTAATTGTAAGTGATAGTAACTACAACTCTGCTGGAAGATTGTAATTGTTAAGTGATAGTAACTACAGCTCTGCTGGAAGATTGTAATTGTCAAATGATAGTAACTACAAGCTCTGCTGGAAGATTGTAATTGTCAAGTGATAGTAACTACACTCTCGAGATTGTAACTTGTAAGTGATAGTAACTAACTCCTGCTGAAGATGAATTGTTAAGTGATAGTAACTACAACTCTGCTGGAAGATTGTAATTGTTAAGTGATAGTAACTACAGCTCTGCTGGAAGATTGTAATTGTCATGATAGTAACTACAAGCTCTGCTGGAAGATTGTAATTGTCTAGTGATAGTAACTACAGCTCTGCTGGAAGATTGAATTGTTAAGTGATAGTAACTACAGCTCTTGGAAGATTGTAATTGTCAAGTGATAGTAACTACAGCTTCAGATGAATTAGTGAAGTACTACACTCTGCTAAATTGTAACAGTGATAGTAACTCAGCTCTGCTGGAAGATTGTAATGTCAATCAGTAACTACACTCTGCTGGAAGATTGTAAGTAATGTATCAAGTGATGATGAAGTAACTCACCTGCTGGAAGATTGTAATTGTCAGTGATAGTAACTACAACTCTGCTGGAAGATTGTAATTGTTAAGTGATAGTAACTACACTCTCTGAAGATGTATTGTCAAGTGATAGTAACACAATCTGCTGGAAGATTCAATTGTTATGATAGTAACTACAACTCTGCTGGAAGATTGTAATTGTTAAGTGATAGTAACTACAACTCTGCTGGAAGACCTTTGAAGCTGTCGTAGCTGATGAACCTTTACTGCAATACTTGACGATATCCTCATTGTCAGGCTGACACTGCTGAAGTCTCCCAGCTCAGGCTGACACTGCTGAAGTCTCCCAGCTCAGGCTGACACTGCTGAAGTCTCCCAGCTCAGGCTGACACTACTGAAGTCTCCCAGCTCAGGCTGACACTGCTGAAGTCTCCCAGCTCAGGCTGACACTGCTGAAGTCTCCCAGCTCAGGCTGACACTGCTGAAGTCTCCCAGCTCAGGCTGACACTACTGAAGTCTCCCAGCTCAGGCTGACACTACTGAAGTCTCCCAGCTCAGACTGACACTACTGAAGTCTCCCAGCTCAGACTGACACTACTGAAGTCTCCCAGCTGAGACTGACACTGATGAAGTCTCCCAGCTCATGCTGACACTACTGAAGTCTCCCAGCTCATGCTGACACTACTGAAGTCTCCCAGCTCAGGCTGACACTACTGAAGTCTCCCAGCTCAGACTGACACTGATGAAGTCTCCCAGCTCAGACTGACACTACTGAAGTCTCCCAGTTTAGACTGACACTACTGAAGTCTCCCAGTTCAGACTGACACTACTGAAGTCTCCCAGTTCAGACTAACACTACTGAAGTCTCCCAGTTCAGACTGACACTGATGAAATCTTCCAGCTCAGACTGACACTACTGAAGTCTCCCAGCTCAGACTGACACTACTGAAGTCTCCCAGTTTAGATTGACACTACTGAAGTCTCCCAGCTCAGACTGACACTACTGAAGTCTCCCAGTTTAGACTGACACTACTGAAGTCTCCCAGCTCAGACTGACACTACTGAAGTCTCCCAGTTCAGACTGACACTACTGAAGTCTCCCAGTTTAGACTGACACTACTGAAGTCTCCCAGCTCAGACTGACACTACTGAAGTCTCCCAGTTTAGACTGACACTACTGAAGTCTCCCAGCTCAGACTGACACTACTGAAGTCTCCCAGCTCAGACTGACACTACTGAAGTCTCCCAGCTCAGACTGGCACTACTGAAGTCTCCCAGCTCAGACTGACACTACTGAAGTCTCCCAGCTCAGACTGGCACTAGTGAAGTCTCCCAGCTCAGACTGACACTACTGAAGTCTCCCAGCTCAGACTGACACTACTGAAGTCTCCCAGCTCAGACTGACACTACTGAATTCTCCCAGCTCAGACTGACACTACTGATGTCTCCCAGTTTAGACTGACACTACTGAAGTCTCCCAGCTCAGACTGACACTGATGAAGTCTCCCAGCTCATGCTGACACTACTGAAGTCTCCCAGCTCATGCTGACACTACTGAAGTCTCCCAGCTCAGGCTGACACTACTGAAGTCTTCCAGCTCAGACTGACACTGATGAAGTCTCCCAGCTCAGACTGACACTACTGAAGTCTCCCAGTTTAGATTGACACTAATGAAGTCTCCCAGCTCAGACTGACACTACTGAAGTCTCCCAGTTTAGACTGACACTACTGAAGTCTCCCAGCTCAGACTGACACTACTGAAGTCTCCCAGTTCAGACTGACACTACTGAAGTCTCCCAGTTCAGACTGACACTACTGAAGTCTCCCAGCTCAGACTGACACTACTGAAGTCTCCCAGCTCAGACTGACACTACTGAAGTCTTCCAGCTCAGACTGACACTACTGAAGTCTCACAGTTCAGACTGACACTACTGAAGTCTCCCAGTTCAGACTGACACTACTGAAGTCTCCCAGCTCAGACTGACACTACTGAAGTCTCCCAGCTCAGACTGACACTACTGAAGTCTCCCAGTTTAGACTGACACTACTGAAGTCTCCCAGCTCAGACTGACACTACTGAAGTCTCCAAGTTTAGACTGACACTACTGAAGTCTCCCAGCTCAGACTGACACTACTGATGTCTCCCAGTTTAGACTGACACTACTGAAGTCTCCCAGTTCAGACTGACACTACTGAAGTCTCCCAGTTCAGACTGACACTACTGAAGTCTCCCAGTTCAGACTGACACTACTGAAGTCTCCCAGCTCAGACTGACACTACTGAAGTCTCCCAGCTCAGACTGACACTACTGAAGTCTCCCAGTTTAGACTGACACTACTGAAGTCTCCCAGCTCAGACTGACACTACTGAAGTCTCCAAGTTTAGACTGACACTACTGAAGTCTCCCAGCTCAGACTGACACTACTGATGTCTCCCAGTTTAGACTGACACTACTGAAGTCTCCCAGTTCAGACTGACACTACTGAAGTCTCCCAGTTCAGACTGACACTACTGAAGTCTCCCAGCTCAGACTGACACTACTGAAGTCTCCCAGCTCAGACTGACACATGTCAACACTATATACGAGTATGAGTACCATCCTGTGTGAAGGAACACAAGGCAACATAGCCAGCTTTTGTTCCCACTTTGTACCATCACATACAATAGTGTAGCACCACACTGTTGTTGAAACCAATTTAGCTAAATATACAAAAAAAAATTCCTTCCTCTCCCATTTCCATTTTCACCCATTTCCCTATTTCTCACAACCCCCTTCCCCTAAGGTAAGGAAAAAATCTCCAGTCTTCCTAATCAAGACGACAGAATTCCATGTCATACCTGAGATGGCACCTGAAATATCCCCGCCCACTTATCACTGAAATCTGCTGAAGCAGCTGATGTCCGCCCATAACTCAATCACTGTGTGACGGGAGGGGAGGGGGAGGGAGGGGTGATTGAAGGGTGGGAAGGGGAGAAGGGGGAAAGATAGTAGGGGGTGAATGGGTCTATCTACTCCCCTTAATGAGCGTCATCAGTGAGTGTCACCCTAACACCTACTTTAACTATCAGAGGCCGGAAGCTTCTTAATTACCCTCTGGTATCTCTCTCTCTCTCTCTCTCTCTCTCTCTCTCTCTCTCTCTCTCTCCTCACTCTCCCTAGTTTCTAATTTTCACAAAATATATAGGTAAGCACTGGTTTGGTAATAGAGTTGTGGATGAGTGGAACAAACTCCCGAGTACCGTCATATAAGCTAAAACCTTGTGTAGTTTTAAAAATAGATTAGATAAATACATGAATGAGTCATTATGAGTGTGGGTGGGTGTGAGTTGGACCTACCTCGCATGGGCCAGTAGGCCTGCTGCAGTGCTCCTTCTTTCTTATATTCTTATGATGCACTTGTACCACGAGGCTTAAGTGGTGGGGAAAGTGGTGTCGGGTGGTGAAGACCCTGGCACCACCAGGTCAAGTGGTCTATCGGGAGGTCAAGTGGCAACCTTACTTAATATATTAGTTTTATATTTCTACATTTCTTCTCTCTATGCATTTCCATTTCCTCCCCCCCAAAAAAAAAAAAAAAAAAAACAGATGAATACAGCAAAATGAAAAATATGAGAAATATACAATACAAGGCATAATACATTAGCAACATTAACGTGTATAATACAGCAAGAATCCATACACTGAGAGGTGTATGTCCCTCAGTGTATATACACTGAAAGGAGAGGAGGGAGGGGCATACGTTGCCTGAGGAGGAGGAGGAAGAAGAAGAAGAGAAGGAGCAGGAGGAGGAGGAGGAGGAATAGTTAGCTCCAACCCCCAGGATCAAGATCCCTTCACCATCATCAAGGACCCAGGGTAAGACAGCCGGCTCACCCAGCATCAGGCTCCACCAGGATATACTCAGCCCGAGTATGCTATTTGAAGCACTTAGATGGTATACTTTATAAGTTATGTTTCTGGAGTTAGTAGCAGGTTATAGTTAGTCTAAAGTTAGCAGTAATTAGCAGGGGGCTACGCAGCTTAATTCCAGCTTAAGCTTTATTATCTCAGCTTATTTATTTTCATCCTGGACACAATTTATTCTCGATTTTATTTTAGTTATTTTCTATATAGTTATTATGTGTTGTACGGTAGAGCTAGCAATATCTCAACTCTCTCTCTCTCCATTATCTCTCTCTCTCCATCATCTCTCTTGTGGACAGTTTTGAGAGATTTTTTTATCCTCGCAGCCTTGTCTGGGGATGGGGGGAAATCAGGCTTTTCCCTTGGTTGCCTGTTCAGTCAGACAGTTGTTGTTGGTGGCTTGCTGGCTCACGTAGCCATCACAGCCTGGTTAGTGGAGGTAGTGATCCAGTTTCTTCCACACTTGTTCCTCTAACGTTTTTGATATTTGCTGGTAGCGGGTTGGTATTTGCTGGTAGCGGGTTGAAGAGTCTTGCACCACGGATGTTGACACAGTGTTCTCTTATTGTGCTCACGGCGCCTCTGCTTTTCACTCTTCATATTTTTCACTTCCTACCATATCTCTCACTCTAGTATGTTGCAAGTGTATTGTGTAGGTTTGAGACTAGGCCTTAAATATCTTCCATGTCTATATTTTGGCTCCAGCCTGGAGGCATAGAAGGTAGTTTAAAGATTTTATTGGCTCTATACTGACGTCAACAATCTCTGTACTTGTTCCAGCTCTGATATATTTCCTGGCTTGAACGGAGCTGTCAACACTAACACTGTTTTTCTTCTTTGGAAAGTTACCATTATCCAACCTATCATGTTTTCTGGCCTTCGCAGCATTTGCTATATTATGTTATCGAAATAACAGGTCATCTGACATTCTTATACCCAAGGCTTATACATGTTATTTTCGTTCTATATTCTGGTGCCCCTGTGTTTTGTATCCAGTGGTCACTTTGAGTTCCTCATTCTTTCCTTGTCTGAGCAGTTGGAACGTGTCACTATTACACATCTTTTTTTGTATTGCCTACAGCAAGACTTGGTTGATATCTGCTTGCAATGTCTCACTGTAGTTTACCTAGACGACTCTCATACTTATTCTGGTGTTCTCCACAAAGGACAATACAAAGCTTTGGCTAATGTCTTTATCTATATTTGCTGTGAGGATGGACAACAGGAGAGGTGCCAAGTCTTGTCTTGCTTAGGCTAGATCTTGCTATGTTTACCACTACTCTTTGTCCTCTCTTCGTTATAAAACTGAACATCCATATTTTTCACGTTATACCTAGTGATCTTATTATACCGCCTATCACTCTATGATCGCACTTGTCATATTCCTTTACGATGTTCGTGTAGGTCACATCTGCGATTTGATTTTCTTGCAATACCTTCTTCACCATCTGTGTCCCTGACCACCATATCCTGTCTCTTCTTCCCTCACCATCTTTCCTCCCTCATCATCCTCCGTCCCTCACCGTCATCATCTCCCCCTCACCACCATCTTCTCTCCCTCTTCCATCCAACCAATGTGTGACACATAAAACAGCCTCTAGGCAGAAGCCAAACAGGAAATAGTGATGGCTTCAACTTCATCCTGTTCCCTATCTGTTTGTCTCATAATTAAAAGGCTATCCAATGAGCTGATGTAAGTAGCAGCTCTTAGCTTGTAAATAGTTAGGAACCTTAATCTAATCTTGTAAAACCCTGTGTACAAAAACAGGCAGGAGGTGGATAAGGGTATGGAAAGATAGGTATGGAAGGCAGGATGGACCGGGAAGGTGGTGGTAGAGTGGGTTAAGGGGGATATTTCGGCAAATGGCCAACACGTGACCCATTTAGACAGGTGAAGGTGGTGATCAGGGCCCCGGTGATGCATCAGGGGACGGCCCTGGCATATATATAAGAGGAACGTCGTGGACGTTCTGGCTCAAAATTACTGGTGGGTGAAGCGTTTATGGTACTTAACGGGTCAAGTGTAGGAAGGCTTGGCTTGCCCTTACGGGTGCCCGGGCGAGGCCCCGGTCACCCCCACCATGTGATCAAGTGATGCCCAGGTGTCAGCTGATTAATGACCACTGCTGAGTACGGCCCTGCAAGGCACGTTGAACTTACCCATGACTCCCGGGCTTACTTCTCAGTCTTCATGGAGCTGAGTAACTCCTTGAAGGAGCTGAGTAACTCCTTAAAGGAGCTGAGTAACTCTTTGAAGGAGCTGAGTAACTCCTTGAAGGAGCTGAGTAACTCCTTGAAGGAGCTGAGTAACTCCTTAAAGGAGCTGAGTAACTCTTTAAAGGAGCTGAGTAACTCCTTGAAGGAGCTGAGTAACTCCTTGAAGGAGCTGAGTAACTATATCAAGATGAGTAACTCTTTCAAGGAGCTGATTAACTCTCTTTAAGGAGCTGAGTAACTATTTCAAGAAACTGAGTAACTCCTCCAAGGAGTTGAATAACTCCTTCAAGGAGGTGAATAACTATTTCAAGGAGTTGAATAACTACTCACCCTTGATGACCATCGAGGACTCACCCTTGATGGCCATCGAGGACTCACCCTTGATGACCATCGATGACTCACCCTTGATGGTCATCGAGGACTCACCCTTGATTATAACGATGTGTTTTTTGGCGTTTTGGAGGCGTGGGAATGCAATGATAAGGCTTCGGAGGCTTCTTACTTTATTTGTAATAAAGGTGCGAGTACAGGCTGCGTGTCTGTGGCCATGGCCCAGGTGGGCCATGCCTTGCGAGGGGGAGATGAGTTAGGCCTGTTGACTGACTGAAGTTTGGGCGCCAAGTGAGAGAGAGGCAGGGTGTCACAGACTGACGTGGGTATGCCTACAGGCTTGCCCTCTGGCGGAAACTATGGAAACTAGCATGGCACGAAATATGAACTCAGCTGGCAGACAGCATGGCTGTCTATGCAGACAGTCAGGCTGTCTACATGATGGCCATCGAGGACTCACCCTTGATGGCCATCGAGGGGTCACCCTTGATGGCCATCGAGGGCTCACCCTTGATGGCCATCAAGGGCGTGACCGCAAGTTACTGAGTCGCGGCACAACCAGAAGACATTTCTTCAGTTCTCACGAAGCTGACTGACGGACTGACTGAGGGAGTGACTGAGGGAGTGGCTGAGGAGTGACTGAGGGAGTAGCTGAGGGACTGAGGGAGTGACTGAGGGAGTGGCTGAGGAGTGACTGAGGGAGTAGCTGAGGGACTGAGGGAGTGACTGAGGGAGTGGCTAGGGGAGTGACTGAGGGAGTGGCTGAGGGAGTGTCTGAGGGAGTGACTGAGGGAGTGAGGGAGTGGCTGAGGAGTAGCTGAGGGAGTGACTGAGGGAGTGAGTGAGGGAGTGGCTGGGGGAGTGACTGAGCGAGTGACTGAGGGAGTGGCTGAGGGAGTGGCTGAGGGAGTAGCTGAGGGAGTGACTGAGGAAGTGAGGGAGTGGCTGAGGAGTGACTGAGGGAGTGAGTGAGGGAGTGAGTGAGGGAGTGGCTGAGGGAGTGACTGAGGGAGCGACTGAGGAAGTGAGGGAGTGGCTGAGGAGTGAATGAGGGAGTGGCTGAGGGAGTGAGTGAGGGAGTGGCTGGGGAGTGACTGAGGGAGTGGCTGAGTGGCTGAGGGAGTGACTGAGGGAGTGACTGAGGGAGTGAGGGAGTGGCTGAGGAGTGACTGAGGGAGTAGCTGAGGGAGTGAGTGAAAGAGTGAGTGAGGGAGTGAGTGAGGGAGTGGCTGGGGAGTGACTGAGGGAGTGGCTGAAGGAGTGACTGAGTGACTGAGGGAGTGAGGGAGTGGCTGAGGAGTCACTGAGGGAGTAGCTGAGGGAGTGACTGAGGGAGTGGCTGAGGGAGTGGCTGGGGGAGTGGCTGAGGGAGTGGCTGGGGGAGTGGCTGAGGGAGTGGCTGAGGGAGTGGCTGGAGGAGTGACTGAGGAGACTTATTTACTGAGGATGCTTCTGGCTGCTGTTACTGTCACCATTAATGTTGCTACTGTTACTGTCACCATTAATGTTGCTACTGATACTGTCACCATTAATGTTGCTACTGTTACTGTCACCATTAATGTTGCTACTGTTGCTGTCACCATTAATGTTGCTACTGTTACTGTCCCCATTAATGTTGCTACTGTTACTGTCACCATTAATGTTGCTACTGTTACTGTCACCATTAATGTTGCTACTGTTACTGTCACCATTAATGTTGCTACTGTTACTGTCACCATTAATGTTGCTACTGTTACTGTCACCATTAATGTTGCTACTGTTACTGTCACCATTAATGTTGTTACTGTTACTGTCACCATTAATGTTGCTACTGTTACTGTCACCATTAATGTTGCTACTGTTACTGTCACCATTAATGTTGCTACTGTTACTGTCACCATTAATGTTGCTACTGTTACTGTCACCATTAATGTTGCTACTGTTACTGTCCCCATTAATGTTGCTACTGTTACTGTCACCATTAATGTTGCTACTGTTACTGTCACCATTAATGTTGCTACTGTTACTGTCACCATTAATGTTGTTACTGTTACTGTCACCATTAATGTTGCTACTGTTACTGTCACCATTAATGTTGCTACTGTTACTGTCACTTTATAATGTTGCTACTGTTACTGTCACCATTAATGTTGCTACTGTTTCTGTCCCCATTAATGTTGCTACTGTTACTGTCACCATTAATGTTGCTACTGTTACTGTCCCCATTATTGTTGCTACTGTTACTGTCACCATTAATGTTGCTACTGTTACTGTCACCATTAATGTTGCTACTGTTACTGTCACCATTAATGTTGCTACTGTTACCGTCACCATTAATGTTGCTACTGCTACTGTTACTGTCACCATTAATGTTGTTACTGTTACTGTCACCATTAATGTTGTTACTGTTACTGTCACCATTAATGTTGCTACTGTTGCTGTCACCATTAATGTTGCTACTGTTGCTGTCACCATAAATGTTGCTACTGTTACTGTCACCATTAATGTTGCTACTGTTGCTGTCACCATTAATGTTGCTACTGTTGCTGTCACCATTAATGTTGCTACTGTTACTGTCACTATTAATGTTGCTACTGTTACTGTCACCATTAATGTTGCTACTGTTACTATCACCATTAATGTTGTTACTGTTACTGTCCCTATTAATGTTGTTACTGTTACTGTCACCATTAATGTTGTTACTGTTACTGTCACTATTAATGTTGCTACTGTTACTGTCACCATTAATGTTGTTACTGTTACTGTCACCATTAATGTTGTTACTGTTACTGTCACCATTAATGTTGTTACTGTTACTGTCACCATTAATGTTGCTACTGTTACTGTCACCATTAATGTTGTTACTGTTACTGTCCCCTTTAATGTTGTTACTGTTACTGTCACCATTAATGTTGTTACTGTTACTGTCACCTTTAATGTTGCTACTGTTACTGTCACCATTAATGTTGTTACTGTTACTGTCACCATTAATGTTGTTACTGTTACTGTCCCCATTAATGTTGTTACTGTTACTGTCACTATTAATGTTGTTACTGTTACTGTCCCCTTTAATGTTGTTACTGTTACTGTCACCATTAATGTTGTTACTGTTACTGTCACCATTAATGTTGCTACTGCTACTGTTACTGTCACCATTAATGTTGTTACTGTTACTGTCACCATTAATGTTGTTACTGTTACTGTCACCATTAATGTTGTTACTGTTACTGTCACCATTAATGTTGCTACTGTTGCTGTCACCATTAATGTTGTTACTGTTACTGTCACCATTAATGTTGTTACTGTTACTGTCCCCATTAATGTTGTTACTGTTACTGTCACCATTAATGTTGTTACTGTTACTGTCCCCTTTAATGTTGTTACTGTTACTGTCACCATTAATGTTGCTACTGTTGCTGTCACTATTAATGTTGCTACTGTTACTGTCACTATTAATGTTGCTACTGTTACTGTCACCATTAATGTTGCTACTGTTACTGTCACCATTAATGTTGCTACTGTTACTGTCACCATTAATGTTGCTACTGTTGCTGTCACCATTAATGTGGCTACTGCTACTGTCACTATTAATGTTGCTACTGTTACTGAACTATGCTACTTTCACTAAGGATATTCCTGCTTCCCACAACTCTCTTTGCACCAATAAAAAACACCTCCCCTCCCGCTACCCCTCCTCACCCCTCTATAATACTCCCCTCTTCCTCACCCCCCACCCAACCCTTCCAAACACCGTCTCCCCCAAACACTCTCCCCGAACACCTCCCTACCCCCTCCCCAAAACCCCTTCCCAAAACCCCTCCCAAACCCCCTCCTCCAAACCCCCTACCCCTAAAAATTACACCACGTACAGCAAATGTGACTGCAAGAACAGCGAGTGATTGTATATTCTGGGTCCGTTGCCTTGTCCGTGGAGGAGAAGAGCGTCAGTTAGCCGCAATTGTAGTTATTTATTGCAGCAAATGAGACAATTACCATGTGTGTGTATTCCTAGGGCAAATATAATCCTGAAATCTTGTAGGCAAATCGACAGCGGTGAGCATAGTGATTTGTTGTGTGAGTTAGGAGGGGGTGTGTCAGGCCGGGAGGGAGGGAGGTGTCGGGCCGGGAGGGAAGGGGAGGAGGGAGGGAGGGAGGGAGGGGAGGTGTCGGGCCGGGAGGGAAGGGGTGGAGGGAGGGAGGGAGGGGATAACGGGAAGGAGAGAGACAGGAGGGAGACAAGAAAGTTAGACAGAAGGGTGACAGGAGGGAGACAGAGGGAGGGAGACACAAGAAGGGAGACAGAGGGAGGGAGACAGATGGAAGGAGACAGATAGAGGGAGACAGATGGAGGGAGACAGAAGGAGGGGACAGAAGGAGGGAGACAGATGGAGGGAGACAGAGGGAGACAGATGGAGGGAGACAGAGGGAGGGAGACAGAGGGAGGGAGACAGATGGAGGGAGACAGAGGGAGGGAGACAGAGGGAGGGAGACAGAAGGAGGGAGACAGAAGGAGGGGACAGGGGAAGGGAATGGAGAACATTTAGATTAATCCCAAGTTTTCTCTGGAACAACATTTGGTCCCCTGATGGTATACATACAAACATACATACAGGCTCACGTATACACATGCGTGCGTCTCCAGCCCACACACGCACAGAAATGTATTCATATACTTGAAAACGCACAGAAAATTGCAAGCACACACGCACACGTGTCGACTAGTGATGTATAGATCACCTGTCTGTCAGTGCTAGACAGCCACCACCCCCAGACCAACGACCCCCCCCTTACACTCTCCTTTCACAGCATGTCTAATGTTAATAATGTTTTCATGATCTTTGTCTGTCTGTTTGACTGTCTGTCTGTCTATATATATATATATATATATATATATATATATATATATATATATATATATATATATATATATATATATATATATATATGAGTAGCGGACCAGAGGCCTAATAATCAGGTGAAGAACATATCTGATCAGATTTCCTGGAGGCAGTCAGATGAGGTGCAGCTGGAGCCCTGCCCCACATTCCACCCGCACCTCGCCCACCCACACACCATCTTAATTTACCCACCTTCTCAAGAAAGGGAACTGTGGGTTCAGTAACCTGGAAGTCAGGGGTAGTGACGAGGCATGGCACCACCCAGTGGTGGACCTACATTATGGGGGCCCCTTCGCAACCCCTTCTCATACAGTAGATCCAATTTTTTTAAGCAATGTGGACTAGAGGCGCTTCTGGGGCCCCTCCGGGATTAGGGGCCCTGAAGATTAAGCATCATTAGTTTCATTGTAGATCCGTCCCTGGCATCACCTGCTGCTGTTTGGTAACGAATATTTAGTACTGGCAACGAGAGGCCCCTAGACACTGTCGGTGGCTGTGGTGTTTTGTTCGTCAGGAAATAGTGAGCGTACTCAGGTACTGGTGGAAACATTGGGGCGTGTTTCCTTAAGATACCTACTGTCACTGTTCACCAAACAGTAAGTAAGTACGTGGTTGTTAGTGGACTGATGTGGGTGGCATCCTGGGACCAAAGTAACCTAAGTTGCGAAAAATGCTCTACATAACCAAGAACTTTCTATATAATATGTCACTGATGTCAGCTATGGTCTGTATAAGTTGTATCATGTACTGCTAGAAATAAAGACTTATTATTATTATTATTATTATTATTATTATTATTATATTGAAGCCCCTAGTGGCGAAACGTTTCCTAACAAAATGTGCTGAGGCAGACTCAGTAACACGTTAATAACAACAAACTTACAGCTAAATTGAGCACAAGAAAAAATACTAAGTAACAGGTACGATAAAGCTCATGGAGCAGGGAGAGTACAACAACAAATAGGTGTGGGCCAGTAGGCCTTCTGCAGTGTTCCTCCATTCTTATGTGTGTAGGAGCTGAGACTCGACCCGCCCCCCTTCACAGCCTCCACAGGTAGGCAAGACGACAACGTTACTCCCAGAGTTGCTACCACGTCCCGATTACTGAAGTTTACTAGTATTTTCACTCGTCCAGCAAGGTACCCAGTCACTCGTCCAGCAAGGTACCCAGTCACTCGTCCAGCAAGGTACCCAGTCACTCGTCCAGCAAGGTACCCAGTCACTCGTCCAGCAAGGTACCCAGTCACTCGTCCAGCAAGGTACCCAGTCACTCGTCCAGCAAGGTACCCAGTCACTCGTCCAGCAAGGTACCCAGTCACTCGTCCAGCAAGGTACCCAGTCACTCGTCCTGTTATCTAAAATTCATCTCTGTTCCTCTTGCGAGAACTTTTCCGCTTCCCCACCAGGGGCAAACTGTGCCGCTGTTACCGTAATGAATCAGTGACCCTGACTTTGAGCCACTTCTTGTTCTTTGATTTAGAAGTTTCCGAAGTAGTGGGTTACTGTCGCCTTACTCGGAAGTGACTGACACTGGAGTTGCACCTCATAACATTAAGAGATAGTCCAGTTCTCTCTCATCTGAGATGACGAAGCTCATAGACCAAGAGTGAAAAATCACAATGTTTTGGCTGGAACGATTCACCTAAAGCTTGTAAGTTGATTACCCCGAAATGTCGTCATAAGGTTGTCCTAAGTGCGGAAAACTCATCAACAACAACCTCACGAACTTGATGAAACTTAAACCCTTCTTCCGCGCCTGTGAAAAGGAGAGGAGAATCAGGCCATTTGCCCTTTACTAACCTCCGCTATCTTGTTGCCAAAGAGGCCGTCAGAGGCATCGACGCTGAGTTGCCAGGATGCTTCCAGCACCATCTTGGCTCTGGGATCCCTCAAGACAGTAAAGTAACGGTACACGCTTACAACAATGACAAGAATATAGACACCGATAAGTGTGTACCTCTTGTTGTATATATGCTGAGAGCTTATGTTAATCCCTATATAGGGAATGAGGTATTCTTGACTGGTGGTGGACATGTGACATGCAGCCTTAACGACCCTTGGAGCTGTCGATACCCTTCAACACCATTTAATCAAGCAACACTGAACCATCCGATGGTAAAGCAGTAGAAATGTGAGACTTTAAGATCACATTCGAGCTAATAATATGAGACGAATTTTACTGAGCCCTACTGTTGGTATTTATCCCGAGTTTTTTTCTGTTTCGTATGAGCTAGGTACAGAAAATTCAGATTCGAGGCTGTTGCTTGGGCAGCACGAAGTCACTTTCGTTCAGGTTCTCCCAGCAGGAACACCCACTTACTTCATAAGAAAAACATTTTTGGCATATCTGGTCACAGACCGGGAAGCGTTGATCAACGAAATCCTCTGCAGGTATATCGATGTAAACACACACCCAGAGTATCAACTAGCTGGCATAGCTGGCATACGAATTTTGATTTTTTTTTCATCTTGCTGCCAATGTGGCTAGTTTATTGTGCACCTTATATCCATCTTGTGGACGATAGTGGCTAGTTTACTGTGCACCTTATATCCATCTTGTGGACGATAGTGGCTAGTTTACTGTGTACCTTATATCCATCTTGTTGACAATAGTGGCTAGTTTACTGTGCATTTTATATCCATCTTGTGGACAATAGTGGCTAGTTTACTGTGCATTTTATATCCATCTTGTGGACGATAGTGGCTAGTTTACTGTGTACCTTATATCCATCTTGTTGACAATAGTGGCTAGTTTACTGTGTACCTTATATCCATCTTGTTGACAATAGTGGCTAGTTTACTGTGCACCTTATATCCATCTCGTGGACGGTAGCACAAGAGCATATACGTACACAAATAACTGAGAACTAGGCCTTAAAAGAGAAAACAAATAGATTACAAACATAAAGTTTTGTATACTGTACAATGTAAGTCTCTCTCTAAGTATCCACATTTGCATCCTCATCCGTAAATCAGATCTGGAGAGTCACAAGTCGTTCTGAAGTTCCCTCCCAAAGAGCAAGAGACTGCCATCTTGTATAATAATTGGATCTAACATCAATGTTCCCAGGAATGAACTGTCATCTTAAAGCATCAGTACTTTACCTGGTACTGTCTTCCTCTGTTCTTATCTTCTGATAAGGACCGGCCTTGTATGAGCCAGGAGTCCTACTGCAGTGTTCTTCCAGTCTTACATTCTTATAAGAATAACTAATATCAGTGCTTGTATCTGTTGCTTCTCCGACACAACACCAAATACTGACGACAATTAAAAAAAGTCTATTTTTTCAATAAAAATATCTATTGGAATTTTATGGGCATCAGATAAATACTGCAAATTTAAATGCATTGCATAGACCCATTCTCGGTTTATCTTCCCAAAGCCACGACCTCAAAAATCCACCATAACACCATAACTAGGCATTGCTAATTAAAATTTGACGAGGTATGAGCAAAAAAATTCTTAATATATATTCTGGTCGCATTAATTTTGAGATTATGAAGTGTGTGTGTGTGTGTGTGTGTGTGTGTGTGTGTGTGTGTAATCACCTATTTGTGGTTGCAGGGGGTCGAGTCGTAGTTCCTGGCTCCGCCTCTTCACTGGTCGCCACTAGGTCCACTCTCTCCCTGCTCCAAGAGATTTATCGTACCTCTTCTTTATGCTATGTAACAGCAGACGTGTGTCTTGTGCCTTACCTCTGCTGGGTATTCAAACTTATCTTCTGTGTGATGTGTGATATTGACTATCTTCAAGACAAGAACAGTGTTATTAATAATGGTGGTGATGCTTGTAGTGGTCATTATGCTTGTAGTGGTCATGATGCTTGAAGTGGTCATGATGCTTGAAGTGGTCATGATGCTTGTAGTGGTGATTATGCTTGTAGTGGTCATTATGCTTGTAGTGGTCATGATGCTTGAAGTGGTCATGATGCTTGAAGTGGTCATGATGCTTGAAGTGGTCATTATGCTTGTAGTGGTCATTATGCTTGTAGTGGTCATGATGCTTGTAGTGGTCATTATGCTTGTAGTGGTCATGATGCTTGTAGTGGTCATGATGCTTGAAGTGGTCATGATGCTTGAAGTGGTCATGATGCTTGAAGTGGTCATGATGCTTGTAGTGGTCATTATGCTTGTAGTGGTCATGATGCTTGTAGTGGTCATTATGCTTGTAGTGGTCATGATGCTTGTAGTGGTCATGATACTTGTAGTGGTCATGATGCTTGTAGTGGTCATGATACTTGTAGTGGTCATTATGCTTGTAGTGGTCATGATGCTTGTAGTGGTCATGTTGCTTGTAGTGGTCATGATGCTTGTAGTGGTCATTATGCTTGTAGTGGTCATTATGCTTGTAGTGGTCATGATGCTTGTAGTGGTCATGATGCTTGTAGTGGTCATTATGCTTGTAGTGGTCATGATGCTTGTAGTGGTCATGATACTTGTAGTGGTCATGATGCTTGTAGTGGTCATGATACTTGTAGTGGTCATTATGCTTGTAGTGGTCATGATGCTTGTAGTGGTCATGATGCTTGTAGTGGTGATTATGCTTGTAGTGGTCATTATGCTTGTAGTGGTCATGATGCTTGTAGTGGTCATGATGCTTGTAGTGGTCATGATGCTTGAAGTGGTCATTATGCTTGTAGTGGTCATGATGCTTGTAGTGGTCATGATGCTTGTAGTGGTCATGATGCTTGTAGTGGTCATGATGCTTGTAGTGGTCATTATGCTTGTAGTGGTCATGATGCTTGTAGTGGTCATGATGCTTGTAGTGGTCATGATGCTTGTAGTGGTCATGATACTTGAGTTCAGTGCTTGTAGTGGTCAGTTGTATGCTTGTAGTGGTCATGAGCTTCGTAGTGGTCATGATGCTTGTAGTGGTCATGATGCTTGTAGTGAGTCATGATGACTTGTAGTGGTCATGATGCTTGTAGTGGTCATGATATGTAGTGACTAGATTCTTGTAGTGAGTCTGACTTGTAGTGTCATGATGACTAGACTGTCAGTATGTTAGTAGTGGAGATCGTAGTGTCATGATAGCTTAGTAGTGTCAGCTAGCTAGACTTCAGTAGTGTCAGCTGCTGAGACTTCAGTAGTGTCACTAGCTGGGGATTCAGTAGTGTAGCTGAGCTGGAGACTTCAGTAGTGTCAGCCTGACTGGAGCTCAGTAGTGTCAGCTGAGCTGAGACTTCAGTAGTGTCAGCCTGAGCTGGGAGACTTCAGTAGTGTCAGCTGACTAGGACTTCAGTAGTGTCAGCTGAGCTGGGAGACTTCAGTAGTGTCAGCCTGACTGGAACTTCAGTAGTGTCAGCCTGAGACTTAGGTTAGCTGGACAATTACAATCTTCCAGCAGAGTTGTAGTTACTATCACTTAACAATTACAATCTTCCAGCAGAGTTGTAGTTACTATCCTTGACAATTACAATCTTCCAGCAGAGTTGTAGTTACTATCACTTACAATTACAATCTTCCAGCAGAGTTGTAGTTACTATCACTTGACAATTACAATCTTCCAGCAGAGTTGTAGTTACTATCACTTAACAATTACAATCTTCCAGCAGAGCTGTAGTTACTATCACTTGACAATTACAATCTTCCAGCAGAGTTGTAGTTACTATCACTTAACAATTACAATCTTCCAGCAGAGCTGTAGTTACTATCACTTACAATTACAATCTTCCAGCAGAGTTGTAGTTACTATCACTTAACAATTACAATCTTCCAGCAGAGCTGTAGTTACTATCACTTAACAATTACAATCTTCCAGCAGAGTTGTAGTTACTATCACTTACAATTACAATCTTCCAGCAGAGTGTAGTTACTATCACTTAACAATTACAATCTTCCAGCAGAGTTGTAGTTACTATCACTTAGACAATTACAATCTTCCAGCAGAGCTGTAGTTACTATCACTTGACAATTACAATCTTCCAGCAGAGTTGTAGTTACTATCACTTAACAATTACAATCTTCCAGCAGAGTGTAGTACTATACTATTATCTTCCAGCAGAGCTTAGTACTATACTTACAATTACATCTTCCAGCAGAGTGTAGTTACTATCACTTGACAATTACAATCTTCCAGCAGAGCTGTAGTTACTATCACTTAACAATTACAATCTTCAGCAGAGTTGTAGTTACTATCCTTAACAATTACAATCTTCCAGCAGAGCTGTAGTTACTATCACTACAATTACAATCTTAGCAGAGCTGAGTTACTAACTTACAATTCATCTTCCAGCAGAGTTGTAGTTACTATCACTTAACAATTACAATCTTCCAGCAGAGCTTAGTTACATCACTTATTCAATCTTCAGCAGGCTGAATACTACATTAATCTTCCAGCAGAGCTGTAGTACTTCACTTAAATAAATCTTCAGCAGAGTTAGTTCTTCTTAACATAATCTTCGCAGAGCTGTAGTTACTATCACTGACAATTACAATCTTCAGCAGGTGTAGTTACTATCACTTAACAATTACAATCTTCCCAGCAGAGTTGTAGTTACTATCACTTAACAATTACAATCTTCCAGCAGAGCTGTAGTTACTATCACTTGACAATTACAATCTTCCAGCAGAGTTGTAGTTACTATCACTTAACAATTAAATCTTCAGCAGAGTTGTAGTTACTATACTTGACAATTACAATCTTCCAGAAGTAGTTACTATCACTTAACAATTACAATCTTCCAGCAAGCTGTAGTTACTATCACTTGACAATTACAATCTTCCAGCAGAGTTAGTTACTATCCTAACAATACAATCTTCCAGCAGAGTGTAGTTATATCACTTGACAATTACAATCTTCCACAGAGTGCAGTTACTATCACTTAGAATTACAATCTTCCAGCTTCACACTGACATGTAGTGTCCAGACATCCTGTAATTCAATCTCGCAGGCTGTAACTTATATCACTGACAGTGTTGATAGGAATCTGTGACAGCGGTGGCGTCAGTTAAAAATCACGTTTGATTATGTCCAGGCGGCAGTAGGTAACTACCTAACAACCATTGTTAGGTAGGGGGCCGTAACACCATCTCTCAGGATAACCTCTCCCATACACAGCAGAAACGGAGTTTTTTTTATGTATATACATATCTCCATCATCCCAGAGCGGAGACAAGATAGATTATACACAGAAGACAGACGAAATAAAACGTTGAAGGAGAGAAAGACGTATGACTTAAGATATACATCCCACATATATTATATATATATATATATATATATATATATATATATCCACAGAAACAAACGGGTATATACAGAGAATAATGGCAGTCAGCAGGATTCGAACCCACTACAGTGTGACTGGCAAGGTTCCCCAAGTGACGTTCTAGACCACTCAGCCACAGATGCCTCAAAAGCTGGGCAGCCTGGTTTACAAGCCATGTTTCTTCCCAGCCCGGGCACGTCAGTGTACCTCCAGTATGGTATCCAGCTATTTCAATCTTCTCTTGTATGTTTTGACCACTATAAGCGATTTTTATATCGCTGCAGCAGGCAGTTACAGGCGGGTTTAAGGGGCATAAGGTCTACCGCTTCAAGGCTCCCTCTAGGACAGGTGGAGAATAATTATAATGTTGGAAGGTCGCATTAAAGTTAGCTGTAATCTAGTAAGGTCGCATTAAAGTTAGCTGTAATATAGTAAGGTCGCATTAAAGTTAGCTGTAATATAGTAAGGTCGCATTAAAATTAGCTGTAATATAGTAAGGTCGCAATAAAGTTAGCTGTAATCTAGTAAGGTCGCATTTAAGAAATTTTGATTAGAAATACTGCAAATTGTCGGCTATTTTGTAAGAAGATAATTATTGTATAATAACGTCAAGAAAAATTATTCATTCAGATGACCGCACTTAATGTCCTAGAAGGTCGCATGCGGTCTTAAGACCGCAGGTTGCCCACCACTGGTCTAGGACCTAATCTGCTTGATCATTCTACGTGTTTTACCCCCCTCCATCCCTCTCCTCTTCTTGCTCCTTCTCATCCTTGTTCTTCTTCGCTTAGTCTTCTTACTGCGCCTCCTCTTCATTTCCCTCTTCTTCCTTCTCTTCTTTTTTCCCTCCTTGTCTTCTCTGTCTGTCTGTCTGTCTCTCTTTTACACAGGGTTTGACAAGGTTAGGTCTCTCTCTCCCTCCCTCTCTCTCCCTCCCTCTCTCTCCCTCTCTCTCTCCTCTCTCTCTCTCTCTCTCTCTCTCTCTCTCTCTCTCATCAGTCATTATTTCATTTCCGCTCCACCAATAGTGATTAGAGACTTCCATCGCTAACCCCCCTAACCACAACCCCCCTACTACCACCACTACAATCACCCCACTACTACCACCACAACCACAATCTATCATCAATATTCATGTATACAATCAATCAATCGTGTGTGTGTGTACTCACCTAATTATGGTTGCAGTGTTCGAGTCACAGCTCCTGGACCCGCCTCTTCTTGTGTGTGTATTCACTGGAGTGCTACTATCCCATCGACCTTTCTATAGTTTCAGCGCTTCCTTCTATCTCCCCTTTACCCTCTATACCCTCTCTCACCCCTTTCTTCTACCCCCTTTTTCTCCTGGGAGTGACGGGGCGTTACTTCCGTCCACCTGAGTGACGGCTGTCATCTGGTTCTCTGAGAGCAATCTGTCACTACTGTCAGGCAAGTGCTCACCCCCCTCCTCACGTGGTCCACTCATCACGTGGTCCACTCATCACGTGGTCCACCCATCACGTGGTCCACTCCTCACGTGGTCCACTCATCACGTGGTCCACTCATCACGTGGTCCACTCCTCACGTGGTCCACTCCTCACGTGGTCCACTCATCACGTGGTCCACTCATCACGTGGTCCACAGTCACCCACACCCATCACGTGGTCCACAGTCACCCACACCCCCTTCAGGTGACACCCCCTTCACATGGTCTTCATAGTACCAGGTTAACCAAAGGCAACACGTGTGATCCAACAACCTGTTGGGGCTGGTACATATATATATATGTCATTGGACTGTTCGTCCTGCGCCTCCTCATTCTCTTCGCTTTCCTTCTCCTCATTTTACTTCGTCCTCCTCCTCCTACCCTCTCCATACATCCACGTTTCTCAAGTATTCATAAATCACTACCACGCCATAAGTCATGTGAATTTAAAATTTACCACAGCCCGGAGAGAGAGAGAGAGAGAGAGAGAGAGAGAGAGAGAGAGAGAGAGAGAGAGAGAGAGAGAGAGAGAGAGAGAGAGAGAGAGAGAGAGAGAGAGAGAGAGAGAGAGAGAGAGAGAGAGGATCTCTCACCAGTGGTGGTGTAGTGTTGGTTCACACAGCTGATAGTTACTGACGCGACCAACCATCTGTAAACCTTGACGAAACTCAAGTTTCTTCCCCTCCCTCTCTTCCCCTCCCCATTAATTCCTCCCCCTCCCCCTCCCTATTAATGACCCCCCCTTTGCCTCCCCATAAATAAATAAATAAGTAAATAAATAAATATATGTATGTATGTATGTGTGGGGATATAGTTTTGGAGTGGTTGGTTCTTTTATTTAATAACTGTATGTAAGAGGGTAAGGTACCTAGTGAGTGGCAGAGAGCGTGTATTGTTCCTTTGTATAAAGGCAAAGTGGACAAAAGAGAGTGTAAAAATTATAGGGAAATAAGACTGTTGAGTATACCTGGTAAAGTGTATGGTAGAGTTATTATTGAAAGAATTAAGAGTAAGACGGAGAGCAGGATAACAGATGAACAAGGGGGCGTTAGGAAGGGTAGGGGGTGTGTAGACCAAGTGTTTACAGTGAAACATATAGGTGAACAGTATTTAGATAAGGGTAAAGAGGTTCTTCGTTGCATTTATTGATTTTTAAAAGGCGTATGATAGGGTAGATAGGGGGGCAATGTGGCAGATGTTGCAAATGTATGGAATAGGAGGTAGGTTATTGAAAGCAGTGAAGAATTTTACGAGGATAGTGAGGCTCAGGTTAGAGTATGTAGGAGAGAGGGAGATTATAAAAGTAGGCCTTAGACAAGGATGTGTGACGTCACTGTGGTTGTTCAATAAATTTATAGATGGAGTTGTAAGAGAAGTGAATGCTCGGGTCTTGGCAAGAGGTGTGGGGTTAAAAGATAAAGAATCTAACACAAAGTGGGAGTTGTCACAGTTGCTCTTTGCTGATGACACTGTGCTTTTGGAAGATTCTGAAGAGAAGTTGCAGAGGTTGGTGGATGAGTTTGGTAGGGTATGTATAAGAAGAAAATTAAAAGTGAATATAGGAAAGAGTAAGGTGATAAGGATAACAAAAAAATTAGGTAACGGAAGATTGGATATCAGATTGGATGGAGAGAGTATGGAGGAGGTGAATGTGTTCAGATATTTGGGAGTGGACATGTCAGCAGATGGGTCTATGAAAGACAATGTGAATCATAGAATTGATGAGGGAGAAAAAGGTGAGTGGTGCATTGAGGAGTCTGTGGAGACAAAGAACGTTATCCATGGAAGTAAAGAGGGGAATGTATGTGAGTATAGCTATACCAACGCTCTTATATGGGTGTTAAGCATGGGTTGTGAATGTTACAACAAGGAGAAGGCTGGAGACAGTAGAGATGTCATGTCTGAGGGCAATGTGTGGTGTGAATATAATGCAGAGAATCCGTAGTTTGGAAATTAGAAGGTATGGGGTTACTAAAAGTATTACCCAGAGGGCTGAGGAGGGATGGTTGAAGTGGTTTGGACATTAAGAGAGAGAATGGAATGAAATAGAATGACTTGGAGAGTGTATAAATCTGTAGTGGAAGGAAGGCGGGATAGGGGTCGGCCTAGAAAAGGTTGGAGGGAGGGAGTAAAGGAGGTTTTGTGTGTGAGGGGCTTGGACTTCCAGCAAGCGTGCGTGTGCGTATTTGATAGGAGTGAATGGAGGCAAGTGGTTTTTAGAACTTGACGTGCTGTTGGAGTGTGAGCAAGGTAACATTTATGAAGGGATTCAGGGAAACCGGCAGGCCGGACTTGAGTCCTGGAGATGGGAAGTACAGTGTCTGCACTCTGAAGGAGGGGTGTTAATGTTGCAGTTTTATAACTGTAGTGTAAGCACGCCTCTGACAAGACAGTGATGGAGTGAATGATGGTGAAAGACTTTCTTGTTTTTCGGATCACCCTGCCTTGGTGGGACACGGCCGATGTGTTTATATATATATATATATATATATATATATATATATATATATATATATATATATATATATATATATATATATATATATATATATATATATATATATTTTACAATAGGTATATTTTATTGCATAATATGGTACAAAAGATTTAAGAGATACATTGTTGATATAAAGATGACATATACAGTACACGAGGTGTGAGAGATACATGTCTAGTACATGTTGTTACATGTTTGCCACTAATTATAATGCGAAAATCTCATCCAGCTCCTCCGAGCTGTGGCGCGTGCCCAGAATACAGCATGCATTACCCCTCTGAACAGCAGCGCTGAGTCGCTGGAACAGAAAACTAGCTGCCCTGGGATCCCTAGTTACCCTGTTGAGTCTTTTGCCCAGCTCCTTGGGGAACTTTGATGCACTCTTTCCCCATGAGCCAAGGGTCTCCGAGCCTATGGGAACAAACATATAATGATGGACAAGTTCTCCATATTTTCTCGACTTCTGGGACATATATATATATATATATATATATATATATATATATATATATATATATATATATATATATAAATTTTTATTTTATTATTATTATTATTATTATTATTATTATTACATAAATAACCTGCACTAGTGGTGACCTTGTGGTTGGGATAGTGGTGGTGGTGGTGGTGGTAGTGGTGGTGGTGGTGGTAGTGGTGGTGGTGGTGGTGGTGGTGGTGGTGGTAGTGGTGGTGGTGGTGGTAGTGGAAGGGATGGATGTTGACCTCTGGGGAGGTAGGGTGAGGTTGACGGTGGAGATGCAGGTGCCTCGCCGGAGGCTGTGGGTGAGCTCTCATCCTTAAGGATGTCTCGGAGGCGGAGGCGGTGGAGGAGGAGGAGGCTGGAGAAGACGTTGGAGGAAATGGTGTCAGTGGAGGATGCAACGGCAGTGGAGGAGGCGGAGGAGGAGGAGGAGGAGGAGGAGGAGGAGGAGGAGGAGGAGGAGGAGGAGGAGGAGGAGGAGGAGGAGGAGGAGGAGGAGGAAGGATGAGACAAGGTGGATGAAGAGAAGCCTCAGGCTGATGATTTAGTCTCTCTCTCTTTCTTATCGATCATAAGCGCTGACTTACATTATTGCTGTGCGCCGAACGAATATGGAATGTCCATCTGAGGACCAGTGAAGACGGCGATTAAGGAAAGGATAACACTAGCCGAAATTACAGAGTTGCCGAGCCGGGGCCCTGACAAGCTGGCCCCGCCGTCAGTGAAATTATACCTTTGAAACCCCAGCCCCTCCATCCACCCCCTTCGATAAATGATACCCCCACCAGCGGTACACTATGAAAACATATCATTTCCCCCCGACCAGACCCTCGCCTCCCCGACGCACTTTCCGTCCTGCCCAGGGAATACCCAGGCTAGTGCAAAACTTGCTGCTGGACAGAGTGCAAAATTGTGGAGTCGCTCCTGTGTTGTGGTGCTGAGTGAGGTGTCGTAGTAGCTAAGTGTGTGGTGGTGGTGGTCTGTAGTGTACGTGCACAGTATCCTGGGTTTTGTGGCCTTCCACGATATTGTGTAGTGGTGGCGGTGAACCAGTGACCAGAGAGAGGGAGAGAGAGAGAGAGAGAGAGAGAGAGAGAGAGAGAGAGAGAGAGAGAGAGAGAGAGAGAGAGAGAGAGAGAGAGAGAGAGAGAGAGGCTGGCCCCGCGGTGTCCCGCCGGTCGGCCACCTCTGATTTTACAATTTTCTGCACGAAACAGATGAGAGAAGAGATAACAGTTACAGATAACCATTACGATAACAGGTGTCAAGTAAGGTGGCCCCGTGGCCACACGACAGTGCAGCATGGCCACACGACAGTGCAACATGGCCCCACGACAGTGCATCATGGCCACACGACAGTGCAACATGGCCAACTTCACTCCATTACCATCTATATATTACCACAGATTATCGCCATTTAACAAAATAACCACGACTTTCCACCACCATTTTAACCAAACAAAACCACTACCACTCACCATCACTACAACCATTTACAACCACCATCCCCACCATCACCAACTACCCGTTCGAAACGAAAATAACTCACCAGTCCAAGAGCACATCCCCGGCACCACCACCACTCCCCACACAGAACATAGAAATCCCCGACGCTAGACGTCCAATGACCGCTAACAACGACGCTTCAAGCTATAAACCAGAGGTTCTGTCTTCCCTGCAGACAGCCCAGTGCGTCATCACCACCAGCACTCACACTCACACACACACACTCTCACACACCCGTCTGCAGCAGCGTCCACACTCAAACACAGTAATATTCCCTCCAACTTGCCTGAGCGAGGCAACAGCGACCAGCAGTGAGCAAAAGACACACAAAGACAAGCCATTCCGAGACCATTGCACCAGCGCAGTCTTCGCGAGGACGTCAGGAGGAGGAGGCGTCGCTGGGAAAACCACCAATGGAAGAGGACAGCGAAAAAGAGCGCAACAACTGCGAGCTCAACACAACGCATCGGCGGGAACCTCAATTGGTGTTGGGACAACTCGCTCTAACATGACGGACAAGGACGCAACAAAATGTAAAAGAAACTCGTGGTAACTCAGAGGAAAAAAAAATGAAGGTAAGGAGAAATATAAGAAGATGAAGGAGAAAAGGAGATGAAGAAGGAGAAGAAGAAGAAGGAGAAGGAGGAGACGGTCAAGAGAAGTTGCTCGCCGCCGAATATAAAAATTCTGACGGAAAATTCATTTATGCTCAGGGTTTTAGAAACTTTTTTTTAAGATGAAGACTCTGGAAAATTGAGAGGCTGTGTACCTTCTGTGGTAATAAAGTCCATCTGGCCCCTGCTGGCTCCTGCTGGCCCCTGCTGGCCCATGGGCGGGAAATATCAGAATATTTTTAAGAACAAAATATGGGACTAAGAACAATGTCTAAAAGAAAAACAGTGAAGAAATGTGTAAAAAACAACGAATATTATCAGGTGTGTGTGTGTGTGTGTGTGTGTGTACTCATCTAATTGTACTCCCCTAATTATGGTTGCAGGGAACGGGTCACATCTCCTGGCCCCGCCTCTTCACTGTCGATACTAAGTCACTTTCCCTGCTCCATGAGCTTCATCATATCTCTTCTTAAAGCTATGTATGGATCCTGCACTGAGTCTTCAACTTCCCTTGTTGCTGTGTCCCATCTCTGGAACATCCTGTGTCTGTTTACTTTGTCGATTCCTCTCAGTATTTTATATGTCGTTATCATGTCCCCCCTATTTCTCATGTCCTCCAGTGTCGTCAGGTCGATTTCCCTTAACCTCTCCTCGTAGGACATACCCGTTAGTTCCGTGACTAGTTTTGTTTGCAAACCTTTGCACTTTTTCTAGTTTCTTAACATGCTTGGCTAGATGTGGGTTCCAAACTGGTGCTGCATACTCCAGTATGGGCCTAACGTACACAGTATACAGGGTCCTGAACGATTCCTTATTAAGATGTCGGAATGCTGTTCTTAGGTTTGCTAGGCGCCCATATGCTGCAGCAGTTATTTGGTTGATGTGCCCCTCAGGAGATGTGCCTGGTGTGTGTGAGTGTATGTGTGTATGTGTGTGTGTGTGTATGTGTGTGTGTGTGCGAAAGGGTTAATTATTAAAAATAAACATTAAAACAGTAGATCTTCACTAAAGTTAATATTATTAGTAAATATTAAGTAATCTCGGGACACAGCATCAGTATAAGAACAATTATACAGTACAGAACCTTAACGAGGTTTCTCTGCTGTCAGAGAGACATAATATTTTCTTGTCATGTCTCCCTTACAAATATAGATGCTTCGTTAGATAAAACCGCACGGGCGAGAAATATTATACATGTTTGACATATTGTATAATTATTGCTAGTTACATGATTATATTTTTTTTGCTCTTGAGGATAATTCATACTCCTAGAATTATTTATGATTTTGTTTATGAATATTAATAATATATTATATATATATATATATATATATATATATATATATATATATATATATATATATATATATATAGCAAAAAGATCACAGTAAACAGGTGATATCAAAATATGCAAGACAACCACTATGAAAAATAGAAGACATTATCAAGGACTATATCATATATTCTACATTATATCAAGGAACTTTATCATATAGTTCTCTATATAATTATATATATATATGAATTTATATATTTTTCATATATATATTATATATATTTTATTTTTTTTTTTTTTTATATATATACTATGTTATATATATATATATATATTATATATATATATATATATATATATATATATATATATATATATATATATATATATATATATATATATATATATATATATATATACAATGAGAATGATTATTAAAAACATCCACCAGAAATGGGTAAAGGGTCTGAATAAGTCTTGGCTTAAAGTGCCGCAGGAAGTTCACAAGAAGAATATACAAGACTCTCGCACTTATATTATAAGAAGAAAGTAAAGGTTCTAGGAAGCATCAACACAACGGAAGAAGCAGCAATGGAATCACTGAAAGAGCTTGACATTTAAAAAAAAAAAAAATAGGACCTGACAACATATGTCCATTGGTACTGAGAGACAGAACAGAACCACTGTGTAATCCATATCATCCCAGTCAAAACACTTTCCAGCTCTGTGGTGCCATATATTAAAAGTGGGGCACGCAGGAGGCGCTGAATTACAGGCCAGTGTCTCTAATATACATTCTGTCAAAATTTTAGGAGACAATTTTAAGGAAAATGGTACAGGGAGTATTTGGAGATAAGAAGACTATAGAGCAAGTTAACATGAATTCAAGGATGAGAAAAAACTCTACTTTGCCACCTTGGTGGAGTTGTATGACAGTGACAGAGGTAAAACAAGAAAGACAGGGTTGGGTGGATTACATCTTCTTGAACTGCAAGAAAGCATTTGATACGGTACCACACTGGAGATTTGTCCAGACCAGTAATTAGAACATGCAGGGCAACAAGACAGTCTAGTGGATCAGGGAGTCCTTGAAGGAGAGAAGATAGAGAGTTGCAGTAAGGAATGAAATATCAGGATGGGAAAGAGTACCACGTGGGGTCCCGCAAGTAATAAACTAATGAGCATTAAAAAAACAAAGTGGGTAAATTGGTTAAATAAAGAAAAAGATGTATCAAAAACAGCCTAAAATCAGGATAACATAAAAAGATGATAAATGGGCTGGAAGAGAACAAAAAAAGAAGGTAGTTATACAAGATAAACTAAGGAAAAGAGAGAGCTGGAAGAGCATGATATATCTGAACATATTAATGAAAACTCTGAGGACAAGACGACGATGTTTGAAGAATATTAAAATAAAATTGAAAAGTTATAACAAAATTACTAAAGACAGAGATGGAACAACAGGTGGTACTGACAGGTGGAACAACAGGTGGCACTGACAGATGGAACAACAGGTGGTACTGACAGGTGGAACAACAGGTGGTACTGACAGATGGAACAACAGGTGGTACTGACAGATGGAACAACAGGTGGTACTGACAGATGGAACAACAGGTGGTAC
Organism: Cherax destructor; assembly: GCA_009830355.1. Taxonomy (NCBI): domain Eukaryota; kingdom Metazoa; phylum Arthropoda; class Malacostraca; order Decapoda; family Parastacidae; genus Cherax; species Cherax destructor. The sequence goes on from WNWK01000147.1 coordinate 75,475, forward strand.
TGACAGATGGAACAACAGGTGGTACTGACAGATGGAACAACAGGTGGTAATGACAGATGGAACAGCAGGTGGTACTGGAAAAGTAGTACACTGCTTAAAATGGAAATTTCAAATAATTCCAAGTTACTGAAATTAAACAATAGACAGAGAATAAAGAGGCTATTGTTTTTGGCTCTACCGAAAAAATATAAGACCAAGAAGAGAAAGAATCACAGAAGAAGAACAAGAAGACACACATGAGGTGAGAAAATGCTTAGTAGTTTCCAGCGTTCAAGAAGAAAGTGTGGATCACAGACGAACTGGGAAATAAGAGAAAGAGAAACACAAGCAGCTGGTAATAACACTTACACAGTTTCAGAAGAAGGAAGAAATGCTAAGAAGAACTTTGAATATATACGTACATGTGCGGTGTACAATACCGATAAGAGGAAGAATTAGACACATGTGTAACATCTGGGTATCTTTATTGTAGACGTTTCGCCCTCCAGTAACTTTATCAATACAAATTCAAGGACAGAAAGAGAAGACAGTAGAACTATATATAAAAAACGAGGTAATTAGTCCCTCAGTCTAGGAGTTGAAGACCACCGTACGGTGCCCTTCACCACCTGCAAGACTGAGGCACTGAGGCACTGAGGCACTGATTGCCTCATCTTTTGTACATAGTTCTACTGTCTTCCAATTATATCATTGAATTTGTATTGATAAAGCCACTGGAGGGCGAAACGTCTACAATAAAGATACCCAGATGTTGCACATGTGTCTAATTATTCAACATTGAATATAAAGAAATTGAAAAATCCATAAGAGTATACAGATTAGGTAAGACTTTTCAAAGGAGGATATGATAAAAATAAAGGTCCTTATAAACACTGCTGAGAGTTGAATAAGAATACAAGCCGAGGACGAAAACATTTTTTGTTATACAGAGCAACAATACCACAGAGGCCTATCAAATGTTTCACAACCCGCCCACCAGAGCAACAATACCACAGAGGCCTATCAAATGTTTCACAACTTCCCCCCACCAGAGCAACAATACCACAGAGGCCTATCAAATGTTTCACAACTTCCCCCCACAAGAGCAACAATACCACAGAGGCCTATCAAATGTTTCACAACTTCCCCACAAGAGCAACAATACCACAGAGGCCTATCAAATGTTTCACAACCCCCCCACAAGAGCAACAATACCACAGAGGCCTATCAAATGTTTCACAACTTCCCCACAAGAGCAACAATACCACAGAGGCCTATCAAATGTTTCATAACCCCCCCCCAAGAGCAACAATACCACAGAGGCCTATCAAATGTTTCACAACCCCCCACAAGAGCAACAATACCACAGAGGCCTATCAAATGTTTCACAACCCCCCACAAGAGCAACAATACCACAGAGGCCTATCAAATGTTTCATAACCCGCCCACCAGAGCAACAATACCACAGAGGCCTATCAAATGTTTCACAACCCGCCCACCAGAGCAACAATACCACAGAGGCCTATCAAATGTTTCATAACCCGCCCACCAGAGCAACAATACCACAGAGGCCTATCAAATGTTTCATAACCCGCCCACCAGAGCAACAATACCACAGAGGCCTATCAAATGTTTCACAACCCCCCACAAGAGCAACAATACCAAGAGGCCTATCAAATGTTTCATAAACCCCCACCACAGAGCAACAATACCAAGAGGCCTATCAAATGTTTCACAACCCCCCAGAGCAACAATACCAAGAGGCCTATCAAATGTTTCATAACCCCCACCAGAGCAACAATACCAAAGAGGCCTATCAAATGTTTCACAACCCCCACCAGAGCAACAATACCACAGAGGCCTATCAAATGTTTCACAACCCCCACCAGAGCAACAATACCAAAGAGGCCTATCAAATGTTTCATAACCCCCCCACAAGAGCAACAATACCAAAGAGGCCTATCAAGTGTTTCATAACCCCCCCCCAACCACAGTTTGGATGGTAACCAAAATAAAGCGAAGGGAAAGTAGTGAGATAAATACATTTATGAATATTTTATCTACTAATCTAGATAGAATAAACTCAATAAACTAGAATTAAGGGACATTGTGAATGAGAAGACATCTGATATTGACTTAAGTGGAAGAAGGTAATTTACTTAAAATGATATAAATAAAGTATTGGAGATATCGAATTAAGTGTAAACCAGAAATAAAGGATTTAAATTGGATAAATTTAGATTTAGATGCATAGAACAATTTGCGAAATAGGGTTATAGAACCTAAAACCTTCCAAAGTTTCAAAAAGAAATTAGACAGTTATATTAGTGAGAAGGTTTGGGTTTGATTAGTACATGTTTTGTACGGAAGCTTCTGAGTGTGGAGACACAGTGGCCAAGAAACAAGGAAGAATGGAAACATTACCTGGAGGGCGTCTCGGGGGTCAACGCCCCCGCGGACCGGGCCATCAACGGGCAAGTCACGGACACAGAAATGCAAATTACATATTTTTAAAATTTTAGTGACAACAATATTCAAAATAAAGATGAAAAACTCATAATAGATAAAGTAGACAACCCACAGTTTGATAATTGATTGAAAGAGTATGATAAGATAAACGAGGAATTACATAATATATTACGAGAACTATTGATGAACAGTTAACGTGAAAAGAAAAAAAAATAAAGTTTTGTATCTGGAGATTTTTAATTATAAAGAAAATAACTGGGCAGTCGATTAGGCCGGAAGTGTGAATGATTATGTAAATGAAGTGACGCTAGTGAGAGGAGACAACCCATCGTTAATACTAGGCCTAGTGTTTCCTAGGCCTAGTGTTCACTAGACCTAATGTTCACTAGACCTAGTGTTCCCTAGGCCTAGTGTTTAATAGACCTAGTGTTCCCTAGGCCTAGTGTTTAATAGACCTAGTGTTCCCTAGGCCTAGTGTTTAATAGACCTAGTGTTTACTGAAACAGAGGAAGAAAATAGTAACTTAAGCTATCCAAATATGACTCAGAAGACGAAAATTAATGAATAAACAGGAATGAGTAAATTTTAATAAAGGTAAATATTGTCTTCAAACAATATTGTACAGACACTATAAGGAATAATATCACAAGTGACAGATATAAATAATTGGTACAAGGAGTTCTGTATATATATATATATATATATATATATATATATATATATATATATATATATATATATATATATATATATATATATATATATATACTATATATATACTATAATTAAAAAGTGGTAAATGGAAGGTGGTGGAGAGCTAAATTTATGAGAATTAAAGAGGGCGAAAATGAATATGAAAATGTAAGAGAGAGAGAGAGAGAGAGTAAGCAATAAACTATGAGGAGGAAATATTAGGCAAAAGCAAACTTGATCCACATCCGTTATTCCCGAATGTAAAAAGTAAACTAAATGTTCAAGACAAAATATAAGATCAAAGAAAAGGCTGAATTTGAGGAGGAAATGTGTGAGGAATTACACAGAAAGTTTCAGAGTGTTCGCAAATACATAAATACATAAATATATATATATATATATATATATATATATATATATATATATATATATATATATATATATATATATATATATATATAATATAGAAGATATTAAATCCCAAACATACAACTGAAATAGAGGATAATAACATTAGTGTAGAAATTACTGCTGGATGTTGACAAGAGGTGAGACCTGGGACCAGAGAGGACAGCATCTTGGGTGTTAAAAAAATTGTTAAGATGAATAATGGTTTTTACTTTTGTTTTTTAAGTTTTCTCTGCAGGAAGGTAAATTGGCACCCATATGCAAGATGTTATAAATTGTTGCAGTGTTTAAGCAAAAATAACATGGCACTAACTTAAATTATATGCCATTTTTGTTGAAATATTGGAAAAAGCCATTAGAGAAAATATAATTCAGTACTTGCCTGAAGGATACCTGAAGGGTGGTTTCAGGGGTCGACACCCCCGTAGTCCGGTCCAAGCTTCCTGTTGAATCAAGGCCTGATCGACCAGGCTGTTACTGCTAGCCGTATGCGGTCCAAAGTATGAACCACAGCCCAGCTAGTCAGGAAGAGATTCGAGGAATGTTTCGAGTACCAGTCACTCCAGAATTTCCCAAACGTAGATTATGACGTACCTTTCTCACCTACGTTTCTGGTAAGCAATTCGGTTTTCGATCTGAAATTCATGTATATCAGATATATTTATGCTATTAAGACAGAATTGCGAAATTATTCAAGAAGGAAATGAATAAGCTGATTGTATTTTTCCAGACTTTATGAAAGTTTTAGGTAGAGATCCTCAGGAAAAATTAATTGAGAAACTGAAAAAAATAGGAGGAATAAAAAGTGAAGTATTACAGTGAACCAGAGACTGGGAGGAAAATGTCCTCGTGGGGAGATGTCATCACTGGGGTGCCACAAGGATCTGTACTTGCTCCATTGATGCTTTTCAATTTACATAATTAGCTTACCAGGATAAATAAAAAAAAAAAACTGTACGTATACATCTAATGTAAATCAAATGAAAAAAAATGAGAGTAAATCTCTGTAGGATAAATCGAGCAAATGAAATAATGGATGGATGATGCCAGATATACTCTTGTTAACCATTTTGGGGCTTAGTTCCTAGGCCTTTCCTGTATCCACAAGCTCTTGCGCTACTCTCCACAGGAAGTATCTGGAGTTCACAATAAACTTGCCACTTCGGTGGCAAAATCTAAATCTATATGGATGATTCAATCTAATTTAGATAAATGTCATATAATAGAAACGGGAGTGAGTGAAAGAAGGTCATATGAAGAAAACTGTGGCAAAAATATTAAAAATCTCAGATTTAGAGATTAAGAAATTAATATTAAGGCAGATTATCACCAGAAGATCATGTCAACAAAATACGGAGGACACTTACTACAACAGCGAATTTATAAACTAACTTTCAAATACATGGATAAAGAAATGCTAAAAAAAATAATAACTGTTACCGACATATATTAGGCATAAATTGAAATACTCAGCTGTTGTGAGGAGCCCATGCTTAAACAAAAAATTCCACTGGATATAAGACAAGGCTCAGAGAAGAGCTACAAGGCTCAGAGAAGAGCTACAAGGCTCAGAGAAGAGCTACAAGGCTCAGAGAAGAGCTACAAGGATCAGAGAAGAGCTACAAGGCTCAGAGAAGAGCTACAAGGCTCAGAGAAGAGCTACAAGACTCAGAGAAGAGCTACAAGGCTCAGAGAAGAGCTACAAGGCTCAGAGAAGAGCTACAAGACTCAGAGAAGAGCTACAAGGCTCAGAGAAGAGCTACAAGGCTCAGAGAAGAGCTACAAGGCTCAGAGAAGAGCTACAAGACTCAGAGAAGAGCTACAAGGCTCAGAGAAGAGCTACAAGGCTCAGAGAAGAGCTACAAGACTCAGAGAAGAGCTACAAGGCTCAGAGAAGAGCTACAAGACTCAGAGAAGAGCTACAAGGCTCAGAGAAGAGCTACAAGGCTCGAAGGCTACAGGGTCAGAGAAGAGCTACAAGGCTCAGAGAAGAGCTACAAGGCTCAGAGAAGAGCTACAAGACTCAGAGAAGAGCTACAAGGCTCAGAGAAGAGCTACAAGGCTCAGAGAAGAGCTACAAGGATCAGAGAAGAGCTACAAGGATCAGAGAAAAGGTACAAGGCTCAGAGAAGAGCTACAAGACTCAGTGAAGAGCTACAAGGCTCAGAGAAGAGCTACAATGCTCAGAGAAGAGGTACAAGGCTCAGAAAAGAGCTACAAGGCTCAGAGAAGAGCTACAAGGCTCAGAGAAGAGCTACAAGGCTCAGAGAAGAGGTACAAGGCTCAGAGAAGAGGCTACAAGGCTCAGAGAAGAGGTACAAGGCTCAGAGAAGAGGTACAAGGCTCAGAGAAGAGGTACAAGGCTCAGAGAAGAGGTACAAGGCTCAGAGAAGAGCTACAAGACTCAGAGAAGAGCTACAAGACTCAGAGAAGAACTACAAGGCTCAGAGAAGAGCTACAAGACTCAGAGAAGAGCTACAAGACTCAGAGAAGAGCTACAAGACTCAGAGAAGAGGTACAAGGCTCAGAGAAGAGGTACAAGGCTCAGAGAAGAGGTACAAGGCTCAGAGAAGAGGTACAAGGCTCAGAGAAGAGGTACAAGGCTCAGAGAAGAGCTACAAGGCTCAGAGAAGAGGTACAAGGCTCAGAGAAGAGCTACAAGACTCAGAGAAGAGCTACAAGGCTCAGAGAAGAGGTACAAGGCTCAGAGAAGAGCTACAAGGCTCAGAGAAGAGCTACAAGGCTCAGAGAAGAGCTACAAGGCTCAGAGAAGAGCTACAAGGCTCAGAGAAGAGCTACAAGGCTCAGAGAAGAGATACAAGACTCAGAGAAGAGCTACAAGACTCAGAGAAGAGCTACAAGGCTCAGAGAAGAGCTACAAGACTCAGAGAAGAGCTACAAGACTCAGAGAAGAGCTACAAGGCTCAGAGAAGAGCTACAAGGCTCAGAGAAGAGCTACAAGGCTCAGAGAAGAGCTACAAGGCTCAGAGAAGAGCTACAAGGCTCAGAGAAGAGCTACAAGGCTCAGAGAAGAGCTACAAGGCTCAGAGAAGAGCTACAAGGCTCAGCGAAGAGCTACAAGGCTCAGAGAAGAGCTACAAGGCTGCCGTAGTTTAGAAACATTGACTTATGACGGAAGATTAACAATAATGTCTATGTTGACTGACTTGAAGAAAACAAGACTCATAATAACTACGTATCACGTCTTCTTCTTCTTCTTCTTATTATTATTATTATCATTATTATTGTTCTTATTATTATTATTATTATTATTACTGACAACAAAAAATTACCATATAATAATACTATTAATAATAATATTATTGTTATTATTATTAAATCTGCGTATCAGTGGAATTATATTTAAAAATATCATTAATGTTATATTGAAATAAACTTGAGCTAATTTTTATTACTTGATAATAAAGTTTATTTTATTAATAATAATATAAGTAATTATTAATTCTTAAATTTATTTTAATATTGAGAAAACGAAAAAAAAAACAGATTTATCGCACTGCTTTATCAAGTATTTCTTATGTGGTCACGATGACTAAATGACGCAAGATGCAGACTCAGCGAGACTTTCCCCGGTATATTCACCGGGAGGTGTATTTCTCCCAGTGTATATACACTGGGAGGTATATTTTTCCCAATATATATACACGGGGAGGTGTATATTTTTCCCAATATATATACACCGGGAGGTGTATATGTCTCAGTGTATATATATACTGAGAGCTGCATGTCTCTCTCAGTACATATATACTGGGAGGTTTATGTCTCTGGGTGTATATACATATATATATATATATATATATATATATATATATATATATATATTCATTTAATCCCTATTTTAGGTATTAAAGTATTTTTCACAGTCTTAGTGACTCTTGGGTCAGCCATTAGTCTTCAATACCTAATTATCGAACCTAATCCAAGAAAATGCTTATTTTTTGATGGCCCTTAGAGGACGAACGAGGCTGTTAATGAGTGGACAATACTGCAGTTTCAGTTTATCCAATATAATATACTAGTTGTATCTTAGTCAGGCTCTAAGTAAGAATTAGTTAGGTGTTGAGCGTCCCTCTAGCCCGGGATAGTAAATAATCAACTATGTGTACATAACTCACTTAGCAGAGTGAAGCTAACAGACTCACTATCCTACAGGCCCTTTAACTGCTTAATTTTGTAATTTGTTGAGGCCTAAAAAAATACAGATGGATTATGGTTAGGACAATGATCAACGGAACGTGAAGAAAAACTTACACAGAAATATGAAACTTGGATAAAAGAAATTTCTATTTTTCATCTTCCAAAGAAAGCGTTTGACCCAAAACGAAATATACATGTCGTGCCGAATAGGTAAAACTTGCGATTTTGGCTTAAATAGCAACGTTCTTCTTGCCGGATAAGACAAGCGAAAATTTGTGTATACAATAATTTGGCAAAAATCATTCTAAACGTAACGAAAAAAAATATATTTCATTGTTTTTGTTTATTATTAAATTATTGTAAACTTATCTAAAATATATTTAGTTGGATTAGGGTAAATTAAATTGCGCTTGTTATAATAAATTTAGGTACGTTTTCTAAGGTTCTTTTGGTACAAAATTATAAATTTTTACATATATAAAAATGAGAAAAATATATCTTTAAATGTAAAAGAGAAAATTTTAGAAAGGACTTAATTTTAAATGAGTTCTTGCTAATTGACCAGTTTTACCTATTTGGCGCGACATTATATATATACATGTATATATATATATATGTCGTGCCGATTAGGTAAAACTTGCGATTTTGGCTTAAATAGCAACGCTCATCTTGCCATATAAGACATATGAAAATTTGTGTATGCAATAATTTCGCAAAAATCATTCTGAACATAACGAAAAAAATATATTTCATTGTGTTTGTTTATTATTAAATTAATGTTAACGTATCTAAAATATATTTAGTTGGGTTAGGCTAAATTAAATTGCGCTTGTTGTAATAAGGTTAGGTAGGTTTTCAAAGTTTCTCTTAGTATAAAATTATAAATTCTTACATTAACATAAATGAAAAAAATATATTTTTAAACGTATAAGAGAAAACATTAGAAAGGACTGAAATTTAAATGAGTTCTTGCTAATTGACCAGTTTTACCTAATCGGCACGACATATATATATATAAAATATATGAGTTTGAGGAGAGACAAAGTGGAGGTTGTTTAGTAGACACTAAAATTTGACTCTGCAATTACTGAGTAAGAACTGCTGGTGTTTTATTGCTGAAGGTGTTGGTTTATGTGTGTGTGTGTGTGTGTGTGTGTGTGTGTGTGTGTTTGTGTGTGTGTTTGTGTGTGTTTGTATTTGTTTTTGTGTGTGATCAATTTAATTCATTTAAAATTTGTATCCTGGCAGACGGGAAGGTGGGTGAGGAGGAAGTGGGTGATGGGTGGGTCATTGGGGGTGGGTGGGTGAGGAGGGATCAGTAAGGGGGGAACTAGTGGGTGGATAAGGGAAGGGGAGACGAGGAAGGGGTTGGGGTAGGGAAGGGGTGATAGGACCATTGTACACACTGACAGTTTTATTATCAATAATATTAAGGTTTTTCAGCTTATTGTTTTAAATACTGAGGATGGTGGGTGACTTAAGTGTTTTAAGGTGAGTATGAGGCAATAATGACTTGTGGGAAGTGTGGTGAGTCTATTGTTGGTGTTGAGTCTATTGTTGGGGTGGTGAGTCTATTGTTGGTGTGGTGAGTCTATTGTTGGTGTGGTGAGTCTATTGTTGGTGTTGAGTCTATTGTTGGGGTGGTGAGTCTATTGTTGGTGTGGTGAGTCTATTGTTGGTGTGGTGAGTCTATTGTTGGTGTGGTGAGTCTATTGTTGGTGAGGTGAGTCTATTGTGGGTGTTGAGTCTATTGTTGGTGTTGTGAGTCTATTGTAGGTGTTGTGAGTCTATTGTTGGTGAGGTGAGTCTATTGTTGGTGTTGAGTCTATTGTTGGTGAGGTGAGTCTATTGTTGGTGTGGTGAGTCTATTGTTGGTGTGGTGAGTCTATTGTTGGTGTTGAGTCTATTGTTGGTGTGGTGAGTCTATTGTTGGTGTGGTGAGTCTATTGTTGGTGTGGTGAGTCTATTGTTGGTGTTGAGTCTATTGTTGGTGTGGTGAGTCTATTGTTGGTGTGGTGAGTCTATTGTTGGTGTAGTGAGTCTATTGTTGGTGTGGTGAGTCTATTGTTGGTGTTGTGAGTCTATTGTTGGTGTGGTGAGTCTATTGTTGGTGTGGTGAGTCTATTGTTGGTGTGGTGAGTCTATTGTTGGTGTGGTGAGTCTATTGTTGGTGAGGTGAGTCTATTGTGGTGTTGTGAGTCTATTGTTGGTGTTGTGAGTCTATTGTTGGTGTTGTGAGTCTATTGTTGGTGTTGTGAGTCTATTGTTGGTGAGGTGAGTCTATTGTTGGTGTGGTGAGTCTATTGTTGGTGTGGTGAGTCTATTGTTGGTGTGGTGAGTCTATTGTTGGTGTGGTGAGTCTATTGTTGGTGTGGTGAGTCTATTGTTGGTGTGGTGAGTCTATTGTTGGTGTTGTGAGTCTATTGTTGGTGTTGTGAGTCTATTGTTGGTGTTGTGAGTCTATTGTTGGTGAGGTGAGTCTATTGTTGGTGTGGTGAGTCTATTGTTGGTGTGGTGAGTCTATTGTTGGTGTTGTGAGTCTATTGTTGGTGTTGTGAGTCTATTGTTGGTGTATGGCAAGTATGTTATATATATATATATATATATATATATATATATATTTTATTTATTATTTATTAACACATCGGCCGATTCCCACCAAGGCAGGGTGGCCCGAAAAAGAAAAACTTTCATCATCATTCACTCCATCACTGTCTTGCCAGAAGGGTGCTCTACACTACAGTTATAAAACTGCAACATTAACACCCCTCCTTCAGAGTGCCGGCACTGTACTTCCCATCTCCAGAACTCAAGTCCGGCCTGCCGGTTTCCCTGAATCCCTTAAGCCAACATAGCAAGTTTTACCTAATCGGCACGACATATATATATATGTCGTGCCGATTAGGTAAAACTTGCGATTTTGACTTAAATAGCAACGCTCACCTTGCCATACAAGACAAGTGAAAATTTGTGTATGCAATAATTTCGCCAAAATCATTCTGAACATAACGAAAAAAATATATTTCATTGTGTTTGTTAATTATTAAATTAATGTTAACGTATCTAAAATATATTTAGTTGGGTTAGGCTAAATTAAATTGCGCTTGTTGTAATAAGGTTAGGTAGGTTTTCAAAGTTTCTCTTGGTACAAAATTATAAATTCTTACATTAACATAAATGAAAATAATATATCTTTAAACGTATAAGAGAATTTTTTAGAAAGGACTTAATTTTAGATGAGTTCTTGCTAATTGACCAGTTTTACATAATCGGCACGACAAAAATATATATATATATATATATATATATATATATATATATATATATTGTATATATAGTATTGTCATTGTGGTTTGTTGAAGAAAGGGGAGGGGAGGTATGGGGGGTGGAGAGCAATGGGAAGGGGGTGTAGAGTGAGAGAGGAGGCGTGTTAGGGGAAGGGGGGGGAGAATATTTCCCTTCACCACTAGCACTACCCCGTCCCTCCCTCACCATCACCACTAGCACTCCCCTTCCTCACCATCACCACTAGCACTACCCCGTCCCTTCCTCACCATCACCATCACCACTAGCACTACCCCGTCCCTTCCTCACCATCACCATCACCACTAGCACTCTTTCCCCTTACCATCACCACTAGCACTCCTCCCCTCACCATTAGCATCCCATTCCCTCACCATCACCACTAGCCTTCCCCTCCGTATCACCACTAGCACTCCCTTCCCTCACCATCACCAAAAGCACCCCCTCCCTCACCATCACCACTAGCACCTCTCCATTACCACTAGCACTCCCTCACCATCACCACTCCTCCCCCTTACCATCACCACTAGCACTCCTTCCCCTCACCATTAGCATCTCATTCCCTCACCATCACCACTAGCACTCCCCTCCCTCCCTCACCATCACCACTAGCACCCCCTCCATCACCACTAGCATTCCCTCACCATCACCACTAGCACTCCCTCACCATCACTACTAGCACTACCCTCTTTACCATCACAACTAGCACTCCCCTGCTCACCATCTCCATCACCACTAGCACTCCCCTCCCTCACCATCACCACTAGCACCTCCCTCCCTCACCATCACCACTAGCACTCCCCTGCTCACCATCACCATTAGCACTACCCTCCCTCACCATCACCACTAGCACTCCCTCACCATCACCACTAGCACCTCTTTCCCTCACCATCACCATAGCACTCCCTCACCATCACTCCCCTGCTCACCATCACCACTAGCACTACCCTCCCTCACCATCACTACTAGCACTACCCTCTTCACCATCACCACTAGCACTACCCTCCCTCACCATC
>WNWK01000147.1:92500-112500 GCA_009830355.1 Cherax destructor
ACATTATCCCTATAAGGATGGATCTTACGATATAGTCAGTGATCCTAAATCTCAAACTCAAATTAAGATTTTGCATAACACTGTCAGGATCAATGAAAGTAGTGACCATAACTATGGGCCTTTCTATAGAATACCGAATCTAGGCTCAAAAATAAGATATATGTTCTATAGTTAAGGAAATAGACACACTTAGAATGTCTGAAAGACATACGTCTTAAGAGACAGCGCAAATGACCAAGTCTATTAATAACTGTATTTTACCACCGATACACAGTAAACCAGGAGTCACCAACCACACAGTTTCTTAAAGAAACTTGAAACTCTACCAGACAACCAGAGGAGAGAGAGAGATGTTTACTGTGTTCAGGGCTGGACAAGACTCCCTGAATCCAGGTCCACTGACCTAACATCAGGTGGATCAGGTGACTCAGTCAGCTGGACACTAAACCAACTAACAGTAGTTGGCATGATTGTTTCCCACCCTCAGTAGTTTCTCCTCATTTAACAAAAGAAACACATCCTACCTATTTAAATAGCTAATATTAATAATAATAATAATAATGATGATAAGTGATGAGACAGATACTAATATAAAGCCAAATATGCGCGATATAATCTTAAGTAAGAGTTACATTACACTCATACAGTATTTAAATACAACATTGTGTCCCATACCCGGGGCGCAACACTAATATTACTATTATTAATATTGCTGTTATTATTATTATTAGTGTTATTATTATTATTATTATTATTAGTTTTATTATTAAATTATCATTAGTGCTATTATTATTAGTCTTATTATTATTAGTGTTATTATTATTATCATTAGTGCTATTATTATTATTATTATTATTATTTCTAGTGTTATTATCATTACTATTATTATTATTATTATTACTAATATTATTATTATTATTATTAATATTATTATTATTATTATTATCATTAGTGCTATTATTATTATTAAAATATATTCATTCTAAACCATATTTGCAAATTTAGTGAAAACGGAAACCTGATAAACGTTTTGCACTCTGGCAGCATTATTATTGCCCCCAGCCGTCTCACAAACATTTATTAAGAACATAAAAATCATAAGAAACGGTAAAAGAATAGTGTCGAGAGACGTGTTTAAGACTTTTCTTTTGTGTTTAACAATATTTTGTTCCACGTAGACCACTTTTTTTTTATACTTCACAAGGAAATATAATGTTTGTTTAAGTGCCGGAAGCAAGTGGGAATAAAGTGTCGGAATGACTGAGCGATTGTTTAATTTATGGGTAAACAATAGGGAAAGTGCACCAAAGGACTGGCAGAAAAGAGGTAGTGGACCCGCGGATTTCGTACTGCTCCCAACTCGAACAATTATGTAAGTGTATTTTTGTAAGTGTATTTTTGGGGGTCTAAAAGGACTAATTAAATTTACATTATTCCTTATGGGAACAAATTCGTTCGGTAACGGCACTCGAACAGCATTCTGGAACGAAATGTTGACGAAATCCGGGGGTCCACATAGTTAAGATATCCAAGGTAAACATGAATGAGAAAGAGTGCAAGAATGATAAAATATTCACTCTAAAAATTGTGCTAGAATGATCAAGTGTTTGAGTGAATAAGTCTAAACATTGATTGTAGAAGAACGAATTGAATTTGAAAAGAACAGATAAGGTATTGATCATGTTTGTACTGAGATATATGAGTCAGCGGTACTGATATAAAATTGAGAAGCTTTCTGTTACACTTTAGAAATGTAGAAAGGGCATATTACTAGACAGGAGAGAGGTGTGACTACTGTTAGCAACGTATAGAACAGGGGAAATCCGCGGTTAGTTTTTTATTAAGAGAAGGAAGGTCTGCTTAAGGTATGTACTACTTGCAGGAGAGGAAGAAAAAAAGTGTTCCACTGAGAAAGGGTTTCAGACAAGAGTGCTTTATAAAGCAGTGAAATAAGCGAATTCTAGTGATTTAGAGGAAGTTGTGATCCTAAACGATGAGGAAGCTGATAGTTGTCGTTGTTGCTGTTTGCAGATGGCACAGAATTCTTGAGAAATTCGGGAAGGGAAAGTGGTGATTTTTTTTTTTTGTGAAGTGGGATAGATCATTGGCTTCAAACTATCGTCCAACCATCCAGTCAAATTATTATTTGTGGTGAAATTATTTTCAGTAATAATTTCAACTGACATTATTACATAAAGTAACTGGTAGTCAACTCGGTAATTGCAGATTAATAAAACGAAATCCCAGCACAGAACGAATAAACAGAAGAATGGACGGGGAGTCGAACCGTGGTACTGACGTGTAACACGACCATGGTTCGACTCATTCTTCTGGTTATTCACTGACATTCCTTCATGGCGACTTATAAAGAGATTGAGGGAGCTGACATTTAACAAATTCAATTTCTCTTTCAATACAGTTGAAGGAGTGGACAATAAAAAACAATATTGACACTATATACGTCAACATTTGCAAGAAATGACATTAAATACTGGACTAGAAGTTGATGATGAGAGTAGAGGATTTAGAGTTTGCCACCGAAGTGGCTAGTTTATTGTGCACCCATATCCATCCTGTGGAGGGTAGCGCAAGAGCATATGGATACACAAAAGATCTAGGAATTAGGCTTCAAAAGGGTTAACAGGAGTACATCTGGATTTATATTTACAATTCACTTATCTGTTACAAGCAAATTTAGGAAATTTGTTTAATATATCCGGTGTCTTATTTCCATTAATAAGATGTCTTGATATGTCACATAGATTATTATACTGTCTATCTCTATATTCCTCAATAAGTAGACAATTAAGCATATAGTGTTCAAGATAGTGACCATAGGGCTGGTCACATACTTTACATTTGATTTGATCATCATCTGTGTGTCTCCCAAACTGCCAGAAGTACTTGTAACCAAGCCTAAGTCTGGCCACTACAACATCAGTCAGTCTGTTCACATTGCAAGTTGCAAGTTCCTATAACATACAGTTTCATTATTAACTTCTCTCCTAATTTTATTCCTGAAGCTAGACACAGACACAACAAATTTATATTCTACATTATCCTTCAGGGTACTTTTCTTGGCTAATGTGTCAACTTTATCACGAAAGGGTAATCCAATGTGTGATGGAATCCATAGCAATTGTACATTAATTCCTTTTTTTCCGGACTTTTGAGTATCTATACCTGGCTTCTACAATCACCATGTTGTTAGAGTCATTATGTGAGTCAAGAGCCTTCAATGATGACACAGAATCATTAATGATGATAGAGTTAAGCTCAGTGTCATAAGTTAGGTTTAGCGCCATTAGGATGACAAACAATTCAGTTTGAAGTGTAGACGCCCAGTTGCTAATTCTTTTGTCTAAATCAACAAAGTTGCTATCGCTATTGACTAGGGAGGTGACAGCAAGAGCAGATGTAGCCCTGCCAGTAGACTCCTGCTGGAGGTAGCAACAAGAGCTGATGTAGCCCTGCCAGTAGACTTCTGCTGGGGGTAGCAACAAGAGCTGATGTAGCCCTGCCAGTAGACTCCTGCTGGAGGTAGCAACAAGAGCAGATGTAGCCCTGCCAGTAGACTCCTGCTGGAGGTAGCAACAAGAGCTGATGTAGCCCTGCCAGTAGACTCCTGCTGGATGTAGCAACAAGAGCAGATGTAGCCCTGCCAGTAGACTCCTGGTGGAGGTAGCAACAAGAGCAAATGTAGCCCTGCCAGTAGATTCCTGCTGGAGGTAGCAACAAGAGCAGATGTAGCCCTGCTAGTGGATTCCTGCTGGAGGTAGCAACAAGAGCAGATGTAGCCCTGCCAGTAGACTCCTGCTAGGGGTAGCAACAAGAGCAGATGTAGCCCTGCCAGTAGACTCCTGCTAGGGGTAGCAACAAGAGCAGATGTAGCCCTGCCAGTAGACTCCTGCTAGGGGTAGCAACAACAGCAGATGTAGCCCTGCTAGTAGACTCCTGCTTAGATTCATCACTCTATACAACGTGTGATAAATTATTACTACCAGCTAGCGAGAAATTTCTTCTTGAGCAGTTGTTTTTACAAGTGATTTAAAAGTATTACTAGTACCTTGGGAGCGGCTGGCAGGTATGTGGTATTAAATGATCACATCTCCCATGGAGGGGCGAAACGTTCTTGTCTACAGTGATACAGTTCGTGCACGTTATAAGACTTAATATAACTGCATGTTATCACAACCCACGTAAATCAGTGTGTGTTTACTTGCAGACATTTAGTAAGATTGTTAGTGCCAGTGTCTGGGTCACTTAACATTCTAACACTAAGATTCTTAGTGACAGTGTCTGGGTCACTTAACATTCTAACACTATAAGATTCTTAGTGACAGTGTCTGGGTCACTTAACATTCTAACACTAAGATTCTTAGTGACAGTGTCTGGGTCACTTAACATTCTAACACTATAAGATTCTTAGTGACAGTGTCTGGGTCACTTAACATTCTAACACTAAGATTCTTAGTGACAGTGTCTGGGTCACTTAACATTCTAACACTATAAGATTCTTAGTGACAGTGTCTGGGTCACTTAACATTCTAACACTAAGATTCTTAGAGACAGTGTCTGGGTCACTTAACATTCTAACACTAAGATTCTTAGTGACAGTGTCTGGGTCACTTAACATTCTAACACTAAGATTCTTAGTGACAGTGTCTGGGTCACTTAACATTCTAACACTAAGTACATAACGCTTTGTAAAACTGGAAGAACGTCAGTTTCCATTAGCGCATCGTTATCTGGCAAGAAACTGAGTAAGCGTAAATGTTATAAACTCTGAATGGGCAGTGAGTGGAGGGGAGTGCCACAGTGGGTGGAGGGGAGTGCCACAGTGAGTGGAGGGGAGTGCCAGAGTGGGTGGAGGGTAGTGCCACAGTAGGTGGAGGGGAGTGCTACAGTGAGTGGAGGGAGTGCCACAGTGAGTGGAGGGGGTGCCACAGTGGGTGGAAGGGAGTGCTACAGTGAGTGGAGGGGAGTGCCACAGTGAGTGGAGGGGAGTGTCACAGTAGGTGGAGGGTAGTGCCACAGTGGGTGGAGGGGAGTACCACGTGAGTGGAGGGGAGTGCCACAGGGCATTATACTTGACACCTTCGCTATCTATTTTTTTAAAAACATCAGCCAGGTCCCTCCATAAAAGAAAACACATTCACCATAACTCATCCTCTCCTTGTTTCTCCAGCAGAGTGAAGACACCACGCTTGCTTCCCCTAACTCACCAAACATGAGCACCTTCACTGGTCCTTCAGAGTGCTGGCACTGTACTTCAAACCTCCAGCACTCACGTCCGGCCAGCCAGATACATTCGTAAAGAACAAATATGATACTTCACTTGAGTAACAAAGACTCGAACAGATGGTGTGAGAGTACCAGCCCTTCAGGGGGACAGTTCTAGCTAGAGTCGTTCCCTTGAACGCATCTACCTGGACTTCCTACCCATTTCTGGAACATTGCAAGCTACTGATGAAGTGTTGATTGCAACACGAAAGGCCTAAAGCTATCATTCAACTGCCCTCATTGGTGTTTTGCATCTTGTATCTCGATTATTGCATATATATATATATATATATATATATATATATATATATATATATATATATATATATATATATATATATATATATATATATATATATATATGTGTGTGTGTGTATATACCATTGACCATGAGTGACTGTAGCAGGTGAGTGGTGACGGAGGAGCCAGTCACTGTAGCAGGTGAGTGGTGACGGAGGAGCCAGTCACTGTAGCAGGTGAGTGGTGACGGAGGAGCCAGTCACTGTAGCAGGTGAGTGGTGACGGAGGAGCCAGTCACTGTAGCAGGTGAGTGGTGACGGAGGAGACAGTCAGAGTTGGTCAGAATTCTTAATCCCTTTCTCAGTATAATTATGGATATACTAATGAAGGTTTTTAAGAGTGCGAGTCAGGAGATTGTTGGTATTATGGCGTCCTGACGCCTCTCAAGCTAATATTATGTTACTTATACCTCCTGAGCTTATTAAAAGAGGTTGAAGAAACACTTCCTGAGTGATGGCAGGTTGAGAGGCTTTTGTTGAATGTTGTTTGTTAATGTTTTTTTGTTGAATGTTGTTTGTTAATGGTTTGTTGTTGTTGTTAGAGTGGTGGTGGTGGTGGTGGTGGTGGTGGTGGTGGTGGTGATGGTGGTGGTGGTGGTGATGATAATGGTGGTGGTGATGGTGGTGGTGGTGATGGTGGTGGTAGTGGTGGTGGTGGTGGTGGTAGTGGTGGTAGTGGTGGTAGTGGTGGTAGTGGTGGTAGTGGTGGTGGTGGTAGTGGTGGTGGTGGTGGTAGTGGTAGTAGGGGTAGTGGTGGTAGTGGTGGTGGTAGTGGTGGTGGTGGTAGTGGTGGTAGTGGTGGTAGTGGTGGTGGTGGTAGTGGTGGTGGTGGTGATAGTGAGGATGGAAGACAGTGCTGCTGAGCTGGAGGTGCTAATGTTATTTTACATAGGCCTAAAAGTTTAACATAAACCTTAAAATGTCCTACGTGCCTAAAACAGTTATCTTCTTTACCACAGTACCTGTTGTGTACCTGGTTAATGTTCACTGTACCACAGTACCTGTTGTGTACCTGGTTAATGTTCACTGTACCACAGTACCTGTTATGTACCTGTTGTACACCTGGTTAATGTTCACTATACCACAGTACCTGTTGTGTACCTGTTGTACACCTGGTTAATGTTCACTGTACCACAGTGATATTTTCTGTAACTTACATTGTACCATTGAGAGCAAATAAATACAAAATACAAAATAATATGAATTATTCAATAATTCCTTCCAGTGACATAATAATCTAACCAGCAATATACTGAGTAGTACACCGGGAGTGGAAACTAGGGCACTCAGTGCTTCAGTGCCTTGCTTCATCACATGGAGGGGTGTCACATACATGTGAGGGGAGGAGGGAGGAAACTCTGTAGTACTCTGGAGAGTCACCTGACGGGGTTGGAGGAGCTGGGGGGTTAGGGAGGGGATGAAAGAGGATAGCCATGGGGTATTGAGTTTAAATGGAGGGGGATAGAGACAGGTGGGAGAGGGCGAATGAGGGAGGGAGGGAGAGGGCAATAAGAGTAGGGGATGGTGCAGGGGAGAGAATCAAGGGTGAAGGGGAAAGAAAGGGAGACTAAAAGGAAGGGGAGGAGAAGATAGGGAGACAGGGGTTGTCAGCGCTCAAGTGTGGCTTCTGACTCTGAAAAAATAAGAATCCGCTTAAGTTTAATGTAGAGGGATAAGGAGGGAGAGGAGGAGGGGGAGGAAGGGGAGGAGGGGAGGAGGGGAGGAGGGGGAGGAAGGGGAGGAGGGGGAGGTGGAGGAGGGGAGGGGGTGGAGGGGGAGGGAGGAGGGGATGGTTAGGGGAGGAGGGGATGGTTAGGGGGGGGGGAGGGAAGGGAGTGGGTAAGTGGGAGGGAATATTTGTCGTGTCATGTTGGGGTCTACTTTGTTACTTGTGAAATACTGCTGATGTTGGGTGGGGGAAGTAGCCGAGGGGATGGAGGGTAGCCCAGGTGTTGGGGGAAGATAGGAGGGAAGGGGTGTTGGGGGTAGAAGAATCCTCTTAGACACTAACCTAGTGTCCGAAAAGTGAATCCAGTCAGACAGAATCCTCTTAGACACTAACCATGCATTCGGCTAACGAATCCGGGCAGCGGACACAAGTTTGACACCGACTTGCTCTTCGGGTAACGACTCCGGTCAGCCCGGCTCGACTCTGACACCAACTTACGCAACACAAACACCGCTAACTGCTACACTTGGAGCTACAATAATCAACATAAAACCATATGTATATGTGTATATAAAAAAAACATAATTGGAGCGGTAGTCGGGCCGTGTAATGGAAATAATTGCTGGAATAAGAATCATATTACGATGGTAATTGCTGCCATAAATTACCAAGTCGGAGATTAATGTAACGAGCGTAGAAAATGCAATTTCTCTATAAATATCAATTTGCATTTGAATACATCACAATTATCACATGCAACTTCTTGTGTCCAGGATTATCACATGCAACTTGTGTCCAGGATTACCACATGTAACTTTTGTCCAGAATTATCACATGTAACTTGTGTCCAGAATTACCACATGTAACTTGTATCTAGAATTATCACATGCAACTTGTGTCCAGGATTACCACATGTAACTTGTGTCCAGGATTATCACATGCAACTTCTGTCCAGGATTATCACATGTAACTTGTGTCTAGGATTATCACATGTAACTTCTCGTGTCCAGAAATATCACATGTAACTTGTGTCTTGGATTATCACATGTAACTTGTGACTTGTGTCTAGAATTATCACATGAAACTTGTGTCTAGAATTATCACATATAACTTGTGTCTAGAATTATCACATGTAACACTTGTGTCTAGAATTATCACATGTAACATGTGTCTAGAATTATCACATGTAACTTGTGTCTAGAATTATCACATGTAACTTGTGTCTAGAATTATCACATGTAACATGTGTCTAGAATTATCACATGTAACTTGTGTCTAGAATTATCACATGTAACTTGTGTCTAGAATTATCACATGTAACATGTGTCTAGAATTATCACATGTAACTTGTGTCTAGAATTATCACATGTAACATGTGTCTAGAATTATCACATGTAACTTGTGTCTAGAATTATCACATGTAACTTGTGTCTAGAATTATCACATGTAACATGTGTCTAGAATTATCACATGTAACTTGTGTCTAGAATTATCACATGTATCTTGTGTCTAGAATTATCACATGTAACTTGTGTCTAGAATTATCACATGTAACTTGTGTCTAGAATTATCACATGTAACTTGTGTCTAGAATTATCACATGTAACTTGTGTCTAGAATTATCACATGTAACTTGTGTCTAGAATTATCACATGTAACTTGTGTCTAGAATTATCACATGTAACATGTGTCTAGAATTATCACATGTATCTTGTGTCTAGAATTATCACATGTAACATGTGTCTAGAATTATCACATGTAACATGTGTCTAGAATTATCACATGTAACTTGTGTCTAGAATTATCACATGTAACTTGTGTCTAGAATTATCACATGTAACTTGTGTCTAGAATTATCACATGTAACTTGTGTCTAGAATTATCACATGTAACTTGTGTCTAGAATTATCACATGTAACATGTGTCTAGAATTATCACATGTAACTTGTGTCTAGAATTATCACATGTAACTTGTGTCTAGAATTATCACATGTAACATGTGTCTAGAATTATCACATGTAACATGTGTCTAGAATTATCACATGTAACTTGTGTCTAGAATTATCACATGTAACTTGTGTCTAGAATTATCACATGTAACTCCTCGTGTTCTGGTTTATATAAAACTCGTGGACTTAATTCAGGGATTTAAAACATTTCTTGACAAAATAAACAACGCTCGTCTTACCTTCTGTTTTATTTTCTTTCTTTGTACAGTTTTACTATAAATCTCTCTCTCTCTCTCAGTGTGTGTGTGTGTGTGTGTGTGTGTGTGTGTGTGTAATCAACACAACAGCCATCTCTCACCCAGGTAGGGTGACACGAAAGAAAAAGCACACTCACCATCACTCAGCCAATAGCTGTCTTATCAGAAGGACGCATATATCCTTCTTCAACAGTTACATCACCATCTTCAGAGTGCAGGCACTATACCCTCCACCTCCAGGACTCAAGTTCCTATAATCGGTTTCCTTGAATCTCTTCATAAATATTACCTTGTTGACACTCTAACAGCACGTTGAGTCATAAAAACCACTTGTCTCCACTCACTCCTATCACGCTCACTTAAGTCTTCAAGATGCTTAAAACCTCTTTTACCCTTCTTCTTGCAGTTCTTCCTAGGATGACCTCTGCCCCTTATTCCTTCATCCCAGATTTATACCCCTCATGGTCGTACCCTTGTCTTCCATTTCTTTCAATGCCCACACCACCTCAACAGCTCCTCTCAATGCCCACACCACCTCAACAACTCCTCTCAGTCCCCACACCACCTCAACAGCTCCTCTTAATGCCCACACCACCATAACAGCTCCTCTCAATGCCCTCACCACCTCAACAGCTCCTCTCATTGCCCACACCACCTCAAAAGCTCCTCTCCTCTTAATGCCCACACCACCTCAACAGCTCCTCTTAATGTACACACCACCTCAACAGCTCCTCTCAATGCCCACACCACCTCAACAGCTCCTCTCAATGTCCACACCACCTCAACAGCTACTCTCATTGTCCTCACCACCTCCTCTTAATGCCCTCACCACCTCAACAGCTCCTCTCAATGCCCTCACCACCTCAACAGCTTCTCTCAATGCCCTCACCACCTCAACAGCTCTCAATGCCCTCACCACCTCAACAGCTCTTCTTAATGCCCTCACCACCTCAACAGCTCCTCTCAATGCCCTCACCACCTCAACAGCTCCTCTCAATGCCCTCACAACCTCAACAGCTACTCTTAATATCCTCACCACCTCAACAGCTCTCTGAATTATACAAACACTATCTTTTAATTCCTTCCTTTACAATTTTCTGCATAATATTCACACTATACATCAATATAAACCTAAGTAATTGATACCCAGACACTGCTTTAGAAACACGCGTAAACAAACACTAAGATATATTTATTATAAAACGTTATTATTATAAAACTTGACTCACGAAATCGTAATGACACGGGTGGGGTTCGAACCAGCGGTCAGAGAGGGGACTTGAGCTAGAGTTCGTCACGACCATGCTAGCGGGAGAATCGTCCGCAAAAACTTGCATTTGTGGACACAGTGGTGCCTATGCTAACCTTCCTATGGTGTAAAAATATACCTAGTTGAATGAATCTTATTGAAGCTAGCTGGCCCAGTGGCTTACGCGACGGTCTGGAGTTTTGAGATTCTCTGACCGGGGGTTCGAATCCCACCCACGGTATGGTTTGTTTTCAAATAAATATGTCCTAATGTTTGCTCACGTTTCTTTCTAAAGCACACTATACATCCTCCTCCTCCTCGCTGCAACGTTGAAAACCCATCCCTCACACCCACACAACAGTGGTGGTACCGCTGTACACTGACACATTTTCCCCTTTTTACTTGCGTAGGTAAACTGATTCCACAAATGCCTCAACACACTGCTTACAGTTTCCCATCATCTATTCTATATACAAGATGCCCCTCCAGTGCAAATTATGAGGCGTTTTAGCCTCAGAGAAATAAAGAAAAATATTTTTAGGAAAAAATCTTGAGTTTTCCCAAGAGTCGTTTAAATATTTTCTGTTATTTCTTCATATTAATTTTTTTTTATAAATGTCGATATATTAACATCAAAACAGTCGATGAGAAGTGGCGAAAGCGAGGCTACGGTTCAACCCCCGGAAACTCAAATAAGTGATTACATATATAAATGAAAAATCTTGACTGGCGAAAAAAAATATATATTAAAACTAACAACAATCTGCCACAACGAAAAAAAATAAAATAGCGCTAAAAATAAAATAATAATAAAAATGATAATAATAATAATAATAATAATAATAATAATAATAATAATAATAATAATAATAATAATAATAATAATAATAATAATAATAATAATAATAATAATAATAATAATAACAATAGTTAAAATAATAATAATAATCTTTATTTATACAATTACATGTACAAGGTCTACAAGCCACGCATAAATCTGCGAAAATCAGAAAATTTTGGTCATTACAAGTGGAGGATATTAGTAATAAACTGCTAGTTAAACAGACCACACACACACAGACCATCAGCTGATATAAGCCTCTAAAATTAGGCGGATGATAATACTTTCCAAGTAAGCACCATGAGGTCGACCGTCCCTTTGATCTGCAGTTGAAGAATCACCCATCGCTGCTGGCTGCCTCGTAATCCCAGCTGATCCGGACAGTTACCCGACTCCGGGCAGACACGGCAATCAGCTGATGAGAGCAGTCACGTGCCTTAGAAATGTTTGTTTACATTCATCACCTGAGAGACTCCCTGTAATACACACACACACACACACACACACACACACACACACAAGCAAGCACACTCATGCACACACACACACACACACACACACATGCATGCTGTGACTCGACCCCTGCAACCACAAATAGGTGAGTACACACACACACACACACACACACACACTCACACACACACACATACACACACACACACACACCTGCATGTCTACCTCATTCATCAACTCTGGTTGATCACCTTAACACGCTGCTCATCGCCGTCAAAGCAGAGAGAGTTGACACGGAATTTGGGGAAGGAAACTTAATGGAGTTTATGGTGCGTATTTTAGCATTAGAGTCAGAAGGAAAGAGGCGGAGGTCATCACATTATGTGGAGGCAGAAAGCTCTGCAGTGGGTCAAGTTTGGAAGCTCACTGTGGGAAGGGGGGTCGAAGCTCACCTCCAGGCTGGATGACTCCTTTCCTGCTATCCTCTGTCATAACCACTCTTGAAACTGTGCGCTTCTCTGTTTCTCCTAGCTCATTTGTGTTGTTATAATGGTCTAGGAGAGATTGTATCGTCGTCAGAGACTCCAGGTCTAAGTCAGTTTAACATGTTTATTATGCGCCTCATACCCATGCCGTGGACCGTGGTCAAAAAAGATTACATTGGTACATAATGGGTCCAGGAGCTGAGCACCAGAGTGTTGATAGCTAAGCAAGTTACAGTGACAATGCATCAGTAAATAAGACATTACGTGTTGATTTAGCCTATAAGATATTCGCAGTTTCTTTCAGATAAATATTTGTAAATAATGGATATATGTGTGCCAGCCATACAAACTGAACCTCAGTAGTTCAACCCACCTTCGGCTTTTTTTTTTCAGAATAACTAATTATACGATTGTATCAGATCCGTAGTGTGGATTATTTGTATGTATATATATATATATATATATATATATATATATATATATATGTATCGGTGCCAGCAGGAGTAGTAAGTGTCGACATGAAGAACGCCTGTTCAATTAGGAATAATTAGAGGAAATATAAAGGCAGTCTTGTGTGCAACACGCAGAGTGGAAGGTTACCCAGTTGAGTTGCTCAATGCAAGATGCAAATTACTTCTCAGAAGGTTGTGTGTGTGTGTGTGTGTGTGTGTGTGTGTGTGTGTGTGTGTGTGTGTGTGTGTGTGTGCTCACCTAGTTGTGGTTGCAGGGGTCGAGACATAGCTCCTGTGTGTGTGTGTGTATGTGTTTGTGTCTGTCTGTCTGTCTATCTGTCTGTTAATACTGGTGGTGATTATTATTATCATTATAGTAATATGGAGACGAACTGGTGTGAGTCATTTAGTGGAAGGAATGGTGAAGGCTTGATCCTCCGTCTGTTCACCGCCAGGCAGACGTCCGTCAGAGCAGAGCTCCGCCAGGCAGACGTCCGTCAGAGCAGAGCTCCGCCAGACAGACGTCCGTCAGAGCAGAGCTCCGCCAGGCAGACGTCCGTCAGAGCAGAGCTCCGCCAGGCAGACGTCCGTCAGAGCAGAGCTCCGCCAGACAGACGTCCGTCAGAGCAGAGCTCCGCCAGGCAGACGTCCGTCAGAGCAGAGCTCCGGCAGGCAGACGTCCGTCAGAGCAGAGCTCCGGCAGGCAGACGTCCGTGAGCTGCGACCAGGAAATTCTTCCTGTCATAAGAGCACCGAGTGGAACACGACCAGAGAAATGTCCGTGTTCACTGAAACTCTTACGAAATCATTATTACGCAGTCTATTTTACGAAAAGATTTTCGTGGTTATATTGCTACATTCAAGTCTTGCAAGGACACGGGTGCCACTGCAATGGTGCAGCTAATGAAGCAATGGTGCTTACAGACCATTGCTGGAAACCAATGTATTAACAAGTTGATAGTGGGACATTATTTTTTATTCTGTCGGAACCAAAAATTGTGAACGTAAAGTCAGAGCATCAGACAACTTAAGTCAGAGCATCAGACAACTTAAGTCAGAGCATCAGACAACTTGGAAACTGGCACTTTCAATGGAAATTTTTTAAATTGGCAGACTTAAATTTTTTTTTTAAAAGTAGCAGATTTTTTAAAGGAATCTGTGAATGTGGAAGACTTTTGAATGACTTTTATGAAGGATAACTACATGTCAACAGGGTACTGCAAATACTATATCACTAAGCAACCCTATACCCATCCTGTGGGCGGTAGACACCTCATACCCATCCTGTGGGCGGTAGACACCCCATACCCATCCTGTGGGCGGTAGACACCTCATACCCATCCTGTGGGCGGTAGACACCCCATACCCATCCTGTGATCGGTAGACACCCCATACCCATCCTGTGGGCGGTAGACACCTCATACCCATCCTGTGGGCGGTAGACACCTCATGCCCATCCTGTGATCGGTAGACACCTCATACCCATCCTGTGGGCGGTAGACACCCCATACCCATCCTGTGATCGGTAGACACCTCATACCCATCCTGTGGGCGGTAGACACCTCATACCCATCCTGTGGGCGGTAGACACCTCATACCCATCCTGTGGGCGGTAGACACCTCATACCCATCCTGTGGGCGGTAGACACCCCATACCCATCCTGTGGGTGGTAGACACCTCATACCCATCCTGTGGGCGGTAGACACCTCATACCCATCCTGTGGGCGGTAGACACCTCATACCCATCATGTGATCGGTAGACACCTCATACCCATCCTGTGGGCGGTAGATGCCTGATACCCATCCTGTGAGCGTTAGACACCCTATACCCATCCTGTGGGCGGTAGACACCTCATACCCATCCTGTGGGCGGTAGACACCCCATACCCATCCTGTGGGCGGTAGACACCCAATACCCATCCTGTGGGCGGTAGACGCCCCATACCCATCCTGTGGGCGGTAGACACCCAATACCCATCCTGTGGGCGGTAGACACCCCATACCCATCTTGTGGGCGGTAGACAACCCATAACCATCTTGTGGGCGGTAGACACCCCATACCCATCCTGTGGGCGGTAGACAACCCATAACCATCCTGTGGGCGGTAGACAACCCATAGCCGCCCTGTGGACGGTAGACACTCCATACCCACCCTGTGGGCAGTAGACACCCCATACCCACCCTGTGGGTGATAGACACCCCATTCCCATCCTGTGGGCGACAGTCAAGTAGGAATACATTGCATTCATTCGATTATTTTTCTCAACGTTATAACGAAACGACGTTAATCAAGAACGTACTGTATCAGAGCTCGCTTAACTGGTACAGGACTGAAACATACAGTAAAAAAATCAAAATTTGACCCAATAAATAGTTATAGATGGGCTGAATAAATAAATACTTTGGAAATATTTGTAAATATGTTGGATATTTATACGAGTGCAAAGAACTGTTTATAAATAAGACCTGTTACTGATGGGGAGATCTCCCCAAGACCTACTCCTGATGGGGAGATCTCCCCAAGACCTACTCCTGATGGGGAGATCTCCCCAAGACCTACTCCTGATGGGGAGATCTCCCCAAGACCTACTCCTGATGGGGAGATCTCCCCAAGAACTACTCCTGATGGGGGAGTGAATCTACCGATGACCTACTCCTGATGGGGGAGTGGACCTACCGATGACCTACTCCTGATGGGGGAGTGGATTTACCGATGACCTACTCCTGATGGGGGAGTGGATCTACCGATGACCTACTCCTGATGGGGGAGTGGATCTACCGATGACCTACTCCTGACGGGGTCCGGTAGGTCTACAGCGGTATTCTTTTATTCTAGTGTAACCCGAGTCTCGTCTTGTCTGCGAGAAGAATGAAGGTCACCTCCCACTCTCTCAACCTTTAATTATGACCATGCATCGCAGCCTCATTTGCATACTCGCAGGAAATATCTGTAAGAATCTACAGGCTACACACACACACACACACACACACACACACACACACACACACACACACACACACACACACACAGACACACACACACACACACACACACATCCTGGGGGGGGGATGTCACAATCTAGATCTTACAGCAGATATAAAGCAGCTCAGAAATACGTAAATAGCTCAGACACTTCTGAAGGTATCACTAGTTTGGTTACGAGTCTATGAAGGAACTTTGAATTTTATACATTTGGTTTTCATTATATATATATATATATATATATATATATATATATATATATATATATATATATATATATATATATTGTAACCACGAACGAGTGGTATTGATCAATAACAACACTGCGACTAGCCAAGGACTCGAACCCATGCTGCTTTGGCCCGCCTCATGGTGAGCGGAAACACATGACGCTCTAACCTACAAGACCACGCAATCCTACAAGAATGACGCATCCAGCCAAGCTAGGTGTTTTACCGTCATCCGAGGCACCCACACCACCGTATGTCCTCGGATGACGGTAAAACTTGGCTGGGTTCGTCATTCTTGTAGGATTGCGTGGTCCTGTGGGTTAGAGCGTCATGTGTTTTCGCTCACCATGAGGCGGTCCAAAGCACTCTCATACACTCCCATGTACTCCCATGCGCTCCCTTGCACTCCCATGTGACAATTTCAACAGTGAAAAATCCCTGGGAGTTCAGGCGTGCATTTATCAACGCCGGGACAGTCTCACCCCGGGCGAAACATGCAATAATAGACGAGACAGGAAGACACTCCGGCCATATAGAAACTCAGCTGAGGTGAGGCTCTAGAGGTGTTTATTGTGGCACTAATGAAAAGCTGGCACCCATTATTGGCTTTGACAGTACAAGCTGGGAGGGCAGGATGACTGGGGGAGGGAGGGATGGCTGTTGTGGGTGTGGCTGTTGTATGACTCTTACATATTTAGCGCTCCTCTAAGAATGCAATAATAATAATAATGATAATAATAATAATAATAATAATAATAATAATAATAATAATAATAATAATAATAATAATAATAATCATAACAATATATATATATATATATATATATATATATATTAACAAGACTGCGGCTAGCCAGGATTCGATCCTGCGTCACCATGCCCAGCCCCTGTGAGAACAGGACAATGTACACATCACTGTATCCACTGGACCAACAATACATATACTATGTATATGTAAACACAGCAGATCCCCGTTTTCTATGTCCCATCTGGCACTTAGCGTTATACAGACTCACTGATACTCCCATCACCTAACTGTCTACCTGTGTAATTACAGTGAGTTATTAAAACTTCATGTTATAGGGTTAAATTATAGGTGAAGGTAAATAACATAGTGGCGTGTAGCTTCTCCCAGACAACATCCATCACTAGTGATGCGGGTAGACTGGTGGATCTTCAACTGAGCAGCCGTCTTGCTGGTGAAGGGCTCTTGATTCAGGGTATTAGAGGTAAATTTATCTTTTTTGACCCCTCAAGTCAACCTTAATTACCCCCCTCCCCCTCTGTTGTCCTAGGTGTGTGACAGGCGTTGGTTAATTAGGTTTGAAGCCTCTCTATTACTCGAGGGTCATTAAGGCTGCATGTCACCTGTTCACCACTAGTCAAGGGAACATAATTACCTAAAATGGGATTTAAAACAAAACTCTTCTCCAGACTGAGGGACTGACCACCTCAGAACTACGTCTTCAAGGGTGATGGACAGATAACATCATCTTTACATCTCTACTGCTTCTGCTTCCTCCTCTGTCCCCGACTGAAGAAACCTACAGTGTAGGCGAAACGTTTCGGAATAAAGATACGCTGAAATGACGAAAAAAATACACGGGACAGATATTCTTTGTTCCCCTGAATCTGTACTCCTATTCCGATCTTCTTGTCCATTTTACATTATTCATATTCTTGCGTTTGATGTGGTTGAATTCCAGCAACCACTTACCTGACCAATCATGCAGCTTGTCTTGATTCATTCGTGGCTTTCCCTCGTCAGGAGGAACATATTACTCTCCCTGACAAATCTTACCTGCGGAAGCAGACAGTCGCAGCAGACTGGTTCAGTGTTCAACACTATAACTCAAAACATGTCTTAATTCTCAGTCTTACAAAAACCAGTGAAGTTACGAAATCGTAATAACACAATTGTAAACAGACCAGGGAACGGGTGGGATTTGAATCCATGGCAAATAAGTCGTAAGACTCCAGGCCAGTGCGTAAACCACTAGGCCACCTGGCTATAGTAAGAGTCCTCCAACTAGATATATTATACACCACAGGAAGGTTAGCATGGACCACCACTGTGACCACTGGAGTTTTAGACTCGTCATGGGTTCTAACCCCACCCGTACTGTGGTTTATAACAATCTGAGAAATAGTTCTCATGGTACTTATCACCAACTGTATAGCTGAGTAACTGATTACCTCGTCTTTGGTATATAGGTATACAGTCTTCCTGTCATGTCCTTCAATTTGTATTGATAAAGCCACTGGAGGGCGAAACATCTGTTAATAAAGATACCCAGATGTTGCACATGTGTCTAATTCTTCATCAATAATTCTCACAAAGACTAACGCATCTAATACATGTGGTGGAAACACTACAGGTTTTGGCAGGGTTGGTGAGAACACTACAAGTGTTGGCAAGGCTGGTGAGAACACTACAGGTGTTGGCAAGGATGGTGGGAACACTACAGGTGTTGGCAAGGCTGGTGGGAACACTACTGGTGTTGGCAAGGCTGGTGGGAACACTACTGGTGTGGGCAAGGCTGGTGGGAACACTTCAGGTGTGGGCAAGGCTGGTGGGAACACTTCAGGTGTTGGCAAGGCTGGTGGGAACACTACAGGTGTTGGCAAGTCTGGTGGGAACACTACAGGTGTTGTCAAGGCTGGTGGGAACACTATAGGTGTTGTCAAGGCTGGTGGGAACACTATAGGTGTGGGCAAGGCTGGTGGGAACACTACAGGTGTTGGCATGGCTGGTGGGAACACTACAGGTGTTGGCAAGGCTGGTGGGAACACTACTGGTGTTGGCGAGGCTGGTGGGAACACTACAGGTGTTGGCAAGGCTGGTGGGAACACTACTGGTGTTGGCAAGGCTGGTGAGAACACTACAGGTGTGGGCAAGGCTGGTGGGAACACTACTGGTGTTGGCAAGGCTGGTGGGAACACTACAGGTGTGGGCAAGGCTGGTGGGAACACTACTGGTGTTGGCAAGGCTGGTGGGAGCACTACAGGTGTTGGCAAGGCTGGTGGGAACACTACAGGTGTTGGCAAGGCTGGTGAGAACACTACAGGTGTTGGCAAGGCTGGTGGGAACACAGGTGGAAAAATTTCTGTACCTCTCACTATATTTCACAGTTTTGGTTAGAGTCAAAATTATAGGTTTACTCTCTGTCTCTGTTTCTCTCTCTCTCTCTCTCTCTCTCTCTCTCTCTCTCTCTCTCTCTCTCTCTCTCTCTCTCTCTCTCTCTCTCTCTCTCTCTCGTGGTTGTGGTTGATGGAGGTGATCAATCTTGTGTGACGTCAGCACCGACTTGATGGATATAATTTTAATTGTCGGGCTGTGAGAGTGTGAGCAGTATAGCACGGCGGAGCCGGCAACATCTCTTATCAGTGTTATCTCTGCCACACACACACACACATGGGGCCAGGAGCTATGAATCGACACCTGCAACCACATATAGGTGAATACACACCTACACAAGTGATATATCCTACGAAGAGAGGTTAAGGGAAATCGACCTGACGACACTGGAGGACAGGAGAGATAGGTGGGACATGAAAACGACATATAAAATACTGAGAGGAATCGACAAGGTGGACAGAGACAGGATATTCCAGAGATGGGACACAGCAACAAGGGGACACAGTTGGAAGTTGAAGACTCAGATGAATCACAGGGATGTTAGGAAGTATTTCTTCAGTCATAGAGTTGTCGGGAAGTGGAATAGTCTGGGAAGTGATGTAGTGGAGGAAGGATCCATACATAGCTTTAAGGAGAGGTATGATAAAGCTCATGGAGGAGGTAGAGTGACCGAGTAGAGGCCAGTGAAGAGGCGGGGCCAGGAGCTGTGA
>WNWK01000147.1:117500-125000 GCA_009830355.1 Cherax destructor
GAGCACCCACCACAACACACTCTTCCCTCTCATGTTAGCGCTCTCTCCACCAGCTGCGTTCCTCACACCCACGACAGCAGATTTTGAGCAGTTATGATGAATTTGTCAGCGGAATCTAACCTCTAAGTTGTAAATATACGGCTAGACGGACCGTAACGGAAATAAGTCACTTTGATCTTTTTTTGGGGGTTATTCTAGATAATTTACACATATGTTACTATGTATGATAATTTGTGTAACTGTATTTATGTATACCTGTACCTAAATAAACTTGTTTACACAAATAACACGTTCATAGGAGAGAGGAGCTGACGACGACGTTTCGGTCCGACTTCGACCATGTAAATGGTCCAAGTCGGACCGAAACGTCGTCGTAAGTTTCTCTCTCTTATGAGCGGGTTATTTATGTATTGTTCCAGTCACGGTATTGTGTTTTTTTGTTCTTCACTCACTTCCTTTTAACCCTTTTTAGTGTCTAGTTCCTAGAGCTCTTATATATTCACGAAGTCTTGGACAAGGGTTCACTGGATGGTTATAGGGCACACAATAAACCAGCCGTTTTGGTGACAATGTCTAATCTGAATTTGACAGGGAAGGACGCAGAAATTCCTGCTAGATTTCTTTATTTTTTTGAGGTCCATGGAAAGAGATTGTTGTTTCTTCTATTGAGGAGGAGGAAGAGGAGGAGGAGGAAGAGGAGGAGGAGGAAGAGGCTGAGGAGGCGAGGAAGAAAGAGGAATCCGTAAAGGTTCGCTCAGGCAGCTTCATTAACAATGACACACCTGAGGTCTGCCCCTCTCACCTGTGTCTCGCCCACAGACCCACGCCCAACACCATCAACTTACACAAATATATGTATAAACATTTTAAAACACACACACACACACACACACACACACACATACACACACACACTCAGCAAGCGCTACAAATAACTACAAATGACCTCGTTTTACCTGTCAGGATGCGATGGGGTCACCTGTGAACTCATTACCACAAGCTGACCTCGAATGAGTGATCGGCGGGCCCAGGTGAGCTGCGAAGGCAGAGAATATATCATCATGGTATCCCAAAGATATACCAAGAGGTATAACTCAAACATTCTGATGTTGTTTAATGTTGGATGATCAGTGTACAAGTGACACTTTTATTGCTGTAATGACACGAAGGTGTTAAATAAAAGTATGTTTTTTAAACCACAGCACAGTTTTAGTTTCCTGTACTTTAAACATATCATTACGAATCTGGGATCTGGCTGAGTGTAGAAAGTACTGTATACTTTGATACAGAGTGTGCAGGTTCGAATCCTGCTGTGGACTGAGAGACAATGCTTGATATATATATATATATATATATATATATATATATATATATATATGTGTGTGTGTGTGTGTGTGTGTGTGTGTGTGTGTGTGTGTGTGTGTGTTAATAATAATAATAATAATAATAATAATAATAATAATAATAATAATAATAATAATAATAAATAGAAAACCATTCAAGTTAATATTTGAAAATAATACTAGTTTTATACTCGGATATATGGATAAAAAGGCTTCGAGGGAGAATATTTGGATTTCTTTCTGAGGCCATTTGAATATTCCACTTCCCCTGCCACCCCATCTTATTCTTTTTTTTTTTTTGTTTCCAATAGGTATATTTTAATTACATAATATGGCACAAAAGATTTAAAAGATACGTTGCTGGTATAAAGATGGCATATACAGTACATGAGGGTTTGAGGCTTCTCAAAACTCGTAAAATTACACTGTAAACGACACCATCTTGAAGCCACCGGCGGGTAATTAATTTTAACAGCAATTATGAGAAGCGCTTACCAGATATTAATACAAATCCAGCTCCCTTTTCCTTCCTCCTCCCTTAATCCCCCTCCCCTACTCCCCCATCCCCTACAATCTCAGAAAATTGAACTTAGCTTCCCCCTCTTTCCCACCCCCCGCAAAGCTGTGTAACTGGGAGAGCGGGAGGGAGCTTGATAGAGCTCTGCTCTTATCACTGTCTTACAGACCGAAACTGTGTAACTGGGAGAGCGGGAGGGAGCTTGATAGAGCTCTGCTCTTATGACTGTCTTACAGACCGAAGCTGTGTAACTGGGAGAGCGGGAGGGAGCTTCATAGAGCTCTGCTCTTATGACTGTCTTACAGACCGAAGCTGTGTAACTGGGAGAGCGGGAAGGAGCTTGATAGAGCTCTGCTCTTATCACTGTCTTACAGACCGAAGCTGTGTAACTGGGAGAGCGGGAGGGAGCTTGATAGAGCTCTGCTCTTATGACTGTCTTACAGACCGAAGCTGTGTAACTGGGAGAGCGGGAGGGAGCTTGATAGAGCTCTGCTCTTATCACTGTCTTACAGACCGAAGCTGTGTAACTGGGAGAGCGGGAGGGAGCTTGATAGAGCTCTGCTCTTATGACTGTCTTACAGACCGAAGCTGTGTAACTGGGAGAGCGGGAAGGAGCTTGATAGAGCTCTGCTCTTATCACTGTCTTACAGACCGAAGCTGTGTAACTGGGAGAGCGGAAGGGAGCTTCATAGAGCTCTGCTCTTATCACTGTCTTACAGACCGAAGCTGTGTAACTGGGAGAGCGGGAGGGAGCTTCATAGAGCTCTGCTCTTATCACTGTCTTACAGACCGAAGCTGTGTAACTGGGAGAGCGGGAGGGAGCTTGATAGAGCTCTGCTCTTATGACCCATGATTACGGTCACTCACCTGGGAATTTTTTTTTAACTATCTTAATATTTTTTTTTTTAAATGGGTGGAGGAGCAAGCCAGCGGAAGGCCTCGGTCAGATGACCGAGGATGAGGGGAAAGGGTGACAGTAAGGGTGACGGGAATGGTGACAGGAAGGGTGACAGTAATGGTGAGGGGAATGGTGACAGGAAATGTGACAGGAAATGTGACAGAAGGGTGACAGTAAGAGTGAGGGGAAGGGTGACAGAAGGGTGACAGTAAAAGTGAGGGAATAGTGACAGGAAGGGTGACAGTAAGAGTGAGGGAATGATGACAGGAAAGGTGACAGTAAAAGTGAGGGAATGGTGACAGGAAAGGTGACAGTAAGAGTGAGGGAATGGTGACAGGAAAGGTGACAGTAAGAGTGAGGGAATGGTGACAGGAAGGGTGACAGTAAGAGTGAGGGAATGATGACAGGAAAGGTGACAGTAAGAGTGAGGGAATGGTGACAGAGTGAAATCAGAAAGCATTTTTTTTTTGTCAAATGTCGGAAACTGTCACCTGAATCCCCTCAGGCTGTGGGTTCCCCTCAGGCTGTGGGTTCCCCTCATTCCTTTCCTGTCTCCCCCACCATCTCCCCCCACCTTTGCGACCTCCTCCCCCTGCGACCCCCCTCCTCTGCGTGCAGTGCTGCAGCTGCTGTTATAACCTCACTGAATGAGAGGTAATAACAGCATGTGTTATCTCTCTCTCTCTCTCTCTCTCTCTCTCTCTCTCTCTCTCTCTCTCTCTCTTCTCTCTTTCTCTCTCTCTCTACAAAGAAAATCGAACACTTAATATCCTGGTAAATATCCTTCAGTACATACTTCAGTATATTCTTCAGTATATTCATCAGTATATTCTTCAGTATATTCTTCAATTTAACCTTCAGTATATTCTTCAGACTATTGTTCATTATATTCTAATGTTATGACGTGTGTGTGTGTGTGTGTGTGTGTGTGACCATACTGTAAGGACACGGGTGTGGATGGTTGAAGTGGGCGGAGTAGGGAAACTGGTAGATGGGCGGGTGGGCTTTTGGGCGGGCGGGTGGGCGGTTGGGCGGCTGGCCAAGAGAATGGGTCACTCCACACCTATAATTAGCCATTCTGCCCTCCTATAATTTTAGCACTCTGCATCGTGTGCTGGAGGCCAACCATTCAACCTGGAGGCCAACCATCCAACCTGGAGGCCAACCATCCAACCTTTAGGAAAGCCATCCAATTTGGAGGCCAACCATCCAATCTGGAGGCCAATCATCCAGTTTGGAGGATAGCCATCCAATCTGGAGGAAGGGAGCCACTCAACAGGGGCTTACAGCTCCACCTTGAATTGTCACATACGAGGTGTAGTTAAGAGTCACAAGGCTCTTACAACTGGTAGTTGTGACCGGAGGTTCCCGTGTCATACACTGTCAGTAGCGCTGGTAGTTGTGACCGGAGGTCCTCGTATCATACACTGTCAGTAGCGCTGGTAGTTGTGACCGGAGGTTCCCATATCATACACTGTCAGTAGCGCTGGTAGTTGTGACCGGAGGTCCCCGTGTCATACACTGTCAGTAGCGCTGGTAGTTGTGACCGGAGGTTCCCGTGTCATACACTGTCAGTAGCGCTGGTAGTTGTGACCGGAGGTCCCCGTGTCATACACTGTCAGTAGCGCTGGTAGTTATGACCGGAGGTCCCCGTGTCATACACTGTCAGTAGCGCTGGTAGTTGTGACCGGAGGTTCCCGTGTCATACACTGTCAGTAGCGCTGGTAGTTGTGACCGGAGGTCCTCGTATCATACACTGTCAGTAGCGCTGGTAGTTGTGACCGGAGGTTCCCATATCATACACTGTCAGTAGCGCTGGTAGTTGTGACCGGAGGTCCCCGTGTCATACACTGTCAGTAGCGCTGGTAGTTGTGACCGGAGGTTCCCGTGTCATACACTGTCAGTAGCGCTGGTAGTTGTGACCGGAGGTCCCCGTGTCATACACTGTCAGTAGCGCTGGTAGTTATGACCGGAGGTCCCCGTGTCATACACTGTCAGTAGCGCTGGTAGTTGTGACCGGAGGTCCCAGTGTCATACACTGTCAGTAGCGCTGGTAGCTGTGACCGGAGGTTCCCGTGTCATACACTGTCAGTAGCGCTGGTAGTTGTGACCGGAGGTCCCCGTGTCATACACTGTCATTAGCGCTGGTAGTTGTGACCGGAGGTCCCCGTGTCATACACTGTCAGTAGCGCTGGTAGTTGTGACCGGAGGGTCCCGTGTCATACACTGTCAGTAGCGCTGGTAGTTGTGACCGGAGGTCCCCGTGTCATACACTGTCAGTAGCGCTGGTAGCTGTGACCGGAGGTCCCCGTGTCATACACTGTCAGTAGCGCTGGTAGTTGTGACCGGAGGTCCCCGTGTCATACACTGTCAGTAGCGCTGGTAGTTGTGACCGGAGGTTCCCGTGTCATACACTGTCAGTAGCGCTGGTAGTTGTGACCGGAGGTTCCCGTGTCATACACTGTCAGTAGCGCTGGTAGTTGTGACCGGAGGTCCCCATGTCATACACTGTCAGTAGCGCTGGTAGTTATGACCGGAGGTCCCCGTGTCATACACTGTCAGTAGCGCTGGTAGTTGTGACCGGAGGTCCCCGTGTCATACACTGTCAGTAGCGCTGGTAGCTGTGACCGGAGGTTCCCGTGTCATACACTGTCAATATCACTGGTAGTTGTGACCGGAGGTCCCCGTGTCATACACTGTCAGTAGCGCTGGTAGTTGTGACCGGAGGTTCCCATGTCATACACTGTCAGTAGCGCTGGTAATTGTGACCGGAGGTCCCCGTGTCATACACTGTCAGTAGCGCTGGTAGCTGTGACCGGAGGTTCCCGTGTCATACACTGTCAGTAGCGCTGGTAGTTGGGACCGGAGGTCCCCGTGTCATACACTGTCAGTAGCGCTGGTAGTTGTGACCGGAGGTCCCCGTGTCATACACTGTCGTTAGCGCTGGTAGTTGTGACCGGAGGTCCCCGTGTCATACACTGTCAGTAGCGCTGGTAGTTGTGACCGGAGGTCCCCGTGTCATACACTGTCAGTAGCGCTGGTAGTTGTGACCGGAGGTTCCCATGTCATACACTGTCAGTAGCGCTGGTAGTTGTGACCGGAGGTCCCCGTGTCATACACTGTCAGTAGCGCTGGTAGCTGTGACCGGAGGTCCCCGTGTCATACACTGTCAGTAGCGCTGGTAGTTGTGACCGGAGGTCCCCGTGTCATACACTGTCAGTAGCGCTGGTAGTTGTGACCGGAGGTTCCCATGTCATACACTGTCAATATCGCTGGTAGTTGTGACCGGAGGTCCCCGTGTCATACACTGTCAGTAGCGCTGGTAGTTGTTCACTTCAGCTCCATAACTGGTGTTAAATTCATCCAGTGTTCCTTGCAACACATGGAAGACATTGGACACAACACTACCTACAAAACCATTCTTATCTCCCAAATTGTAAGGAAATATGGGCCCTGTTATGAATTGATCTAAATTAACCTACGGCTATTTATCCTAGGAAGAGTGCTAGATGATAATTGACAACGGTGCTAGCTAGCCTGCACATCAACGCATCAATGTTGACCTCTGCCTTGTCACCATTCACGAATGACGAAAAATATCAAGGATTTAAAATATAAGAGAAGGGAAGTATATTTTTGTATAGATTCCTTAACAACACAGTGTCGACGGAAGTGTTGTTGTGACGTGTCTAACCTCGTCCAAGCATGTTCATAGTGAGAGAAAATGATGAGGTGGGTTGGCTTCAAACTCAGTAGAAAGATGATTTTATCACCAGACAAACTATTGTATCACCAGTAGAGAAACGACCGCTAACAGGACAACGACCCCTCACACGCCAGCCGGATGACGACCCGTGCCACCAAGACGACCTCTCCAGATGAACGACTTTGCCTTAACGACTTGCCTTCCCCCCTCCCCCCGCAACCCCTCACATTGTGCCTCGCTATCACTGTGTGAATAATAAAACACACAAAAGACAGGAGGGGGAGGGGAAAAGGGAGGGAAAGAGGGAGGGGAAAAGGGAGGGGTAGAGGGAGAGGAAGGGCCTACTGCTGTGTGTAAGAATGCTCCTCCACCCAGTGATTTTATGCACCCTATCTCTCTCTCTCTCTCTCTCTCTCTCTCTCTCTCTCTCTCTCTCTCTCTCTCTCTCTCTTTCCCCTTGACTTCTGACTGGGTGAAAATAGCCATTCTGTTTTTTATTGAATAAATCTGCTTCACATCGATTTTAAAACACGATAAAGTCATAGACAGTGTCTGCCATCTCCAACACGGCGTCTGCCACCTCCAACACGGCGTCTGCCACCTCCAACACGGCGTCTGCCACCTCCAACACGGCGTCTGCCACCTCCAACACGGCGTCTGCCACCTCCAACACGGTGTCTGCTACCTCCAACACGGCGTCTGCCACCACCAACACGGCGTATGCCACCTCCAACACGGTGTCTGCCACCTCCAACACGGCGTCTGCCACCTCCAACACGGCGTCAGCCACCTCCAACACGGTGTCTGCCACCTCCAACACGGCGTTTGCCTCCTTCAACACGGTGTCTGCCACCTCCAACACGGTGTCTGCCACCTCCAACACGGTGTATGCCACCTCCAACACGGCGTTTGCCTCCTTCAACACGGCGTCTGCCACCTCCAACACGGTGTCTGCCACCTCCTACACGGCGTTTGCCTCCTTCAACACGGCGTTTGCCACCTCCAAGGAAGGAGGAAAGGGAGAAAGGGAAGGAAG
>WNWK01000147.1:130000-232500 GCA_009830355.1 Cherax destructor
TAATAATAATAATAATAATAATAATAATAATAAAATAATAATAATAATAATAATAATAATAATAATAATAATAATAATAATAATAATAATAAGAGGGGTTTAAAGCCTATCGACTACACTAGGGTCCATTAAGACCACCAGACAAGACTACTTTAATATCTACTTTAGGGATTAAGGTAAACTCTAAGCATATATACACAGAGGAATACCTCTCGGTGTATACATATACTGTGTCTGTAATATCAGACGCCGTTCCATTATCTACAAGGAATATATGTCCTTTCGAGAGGTCAGAATATATGGGTATTGCTAAAGAGGTTTTGGTCGGGGCTGAGGACAAGTATTTTTAGGGAATTTAAAAATTTCCCTAAAGATTATATTTTTTTTATTTAATTTTTTTTTTTTCAGTTAAAACGTTCGATCTTATAGATTTTAATGAACTTTTTAGATTTAATTTAAGAAATTGCTGAAATATGGCGACTCTCTCAGGTTAATAGAATTAAATATTTCTGGTTACAGTTTTAGAGGTAAAAATCAATGTTTGTACCCGAAGATCTCCAAGTAGATGTATATGGTTTTATCTATTAGAAAACGTTTCGATTTTGAGACCAGTTTGAAGCCAGTTTGTTGGTTTATACTACCAAGATTTATACTCACTTCCCCCCCCTCATGGTTCAACTCTCCGCCCGCTCTATGATTTCCTCGTGGCTGCCTGGTTAACATATCTGCCTGCTTAACATGTCTGCCTAGTTAACATGTCTGCCTGGTTAACATGTCTGCCTGGTTAACATGTCTGCCCGGTTTACATGTCTGCCTAGTTAGAATGTCTGCCATAAAATACTGATCTCAGCGTCAGTGTGTGAAGTTGTCTTCTCGGTAACCTGTCTTTCGCTGTCTACAATATTAGTTGAGGAACTTTCATACTGGTGATTGAAAGCAAAATGATCTCAGTCATTTGTATAGACGCTGTTCCATCAATGGTTGGTTCGGTGAAAGGATTTGTATCATTAGTGAAGAGAGAAAACATAGATGTCATAATAATTCATTGTTTTTCTCCATCGTGAGGTGATGGCTGTAAGAATAATGGGCAGTAAGTTGAACGCTGTTCAAGGCAAAGTCGTAACAATTTTAAACTACATAAAAAGTATTCCTGCACTGTTTTCCGGTTCAATATCCGTGGACACAGTAAGAGAACATTGTATCAACATCCGTGGTCACAATAAGAGAACATTGTATCAACATCCGTGGTCACAATAAGAGAACATTGTATCAACATCCGTGGACCCAATAGGAGAGAACATTGTATCAACATCAACTGTGATGAGCGTATCCTCCCAGTGTTCACGGGAGTACATGCTAGTACATGTCAGTACATGCTAGTACATGTCAGTACATGCTAGTACATGTCAGTACATGGTAGTACATGTCAGTACATGGTAGTACATGTCAGTACATGGTAGTACATGACAGTACATGGTAGTACATGTCAGTACATGGTAGTACATGTCAGTACATGGTAGTACATGTCAGTACATGGTAGTACATGTCAGTACATGCTAGTACATGTCAGTACATGGTAGTACATGTCAGTACATGGTAGTACATGTCAGTACATGGTAGTACATGTCAGTACATGGTAGTACATGACAGTACATGGTAGTACATGTCAGTACATGGTAGTACATGTCAGTACATGGTAGTACATGTCAGTACATGGTAGTACATGTCAGTACATGGTAGTACATGACAGTACATGGTAGTACATGTCAGTACATGGTAGTACATGTCAGTACATGGTAGTACATGTCAGTACATGGTAGTACATGTCAGTACATAGTAGTACACGGGGAAAGACAGAAAACACAAGAACTTACAAGTCCACACAGAGGTTGTCTGCTAATGTAGGTAACAAATCTTAGCTTGTAAATAAAGTTAGGAACCCTTAACCTGACCTTGTAAAATCCTGTTTAAAAATAATAAATACACCCAACTGCTGCATATGTGTCTGAATCATCAATTATAATAATAATAATATGTATTTGTACAAGTACATGTACAATGTGTACAGGCCTAGCTGACATCACTATACAAAGTCCTTTATTATGCAGAGCATTTCGGGCAAATTAGGTCACCAGGCGGAAAGGAAGGTGGAAAGGAAGGTGGAAAGGAAGGTGGAAAGGAAGGCGGAAAGGAAGGCGGAAAGGAAGGCGGAAAGGAAGGCGGAAAGGAAGGCGGAAAGGAAGGTGGAAAGGAAGGCGGAAAGGAAGGCGGAAAGGAAGGCGGAAAGGAAGGTGGAAAGGAAGGCGGAAAGGAAGGCGGAAAGGAAGGTGGAAAGGAAGGCGGAAAGGAAGGTGGAAAGGAAGGTGGAAAGGAAGGCGGAAAGGAAGGCGGAAAGGAAGGCGGAAAGGAAGGCGGAAAGGAAGGCGGAAGAGAAGGCGGAAAGGAAGGCGGAAAGGAAGGTGGAAAGGAAGGCGGAAAGGAAGGCGGAAAGGAAGGCGGAAAGGAAGGTGGAAGAGAAGGCGGAAAGGAAGGTGGAAGAGAAGGCGGAAAGGAAGGTGGAAAGGAAGGCGGAAAGGAAGGTGGAAAGGAAGGCGGAAAGGAAGGTGGAAGAGAAGGCGGAAAGGAAGGCGGAAAGGAAGGCGGAAAGGAAGGTGGAAAGGAAGGCGGAAAGGAAGGCGGAAAGGAAGGTGGAAGAGAAGGCGGAAAGGAAGGTGGAAAGGAAGGCGGAAAGGAAGGTGGAAGAGAAGGCGGAAAGGAAGGCGGAAAGGAAGGTGGAAAGGAAGGTGGAAAGGAAGGCGGAAAGGAAGGCGGAAAGGAAGGCGGAAAGGAAGGCTAGTGAGAGAAAATAAAAGAGAGAGGGTGGAATAAGAGGGTAAAGAGCAAAAGAGGGATAAACGTGGGACTGAAGAAGAAAGCCAGGCGAATAAAAGAAGATGAAGGGAAGAAGAAAGAGAGAAGTAAAGACGAAGAGAAGAAGAAAGAAGGAAGAAAATAATACAAGATGGAAAAAGGAAGAAAAGGCGAAGATCAAGAAGAAGGAAAGAAGAAGAAAGGGTGAAGGGAAAAAGACAAAGGAAAGAAAAGAAGAAAGTACGAGGGAAAGAAGACGAAGAAAAGAAGAAAGTGGAGAATAAAACGATTGGCAGACCTCAGCGTCATTAACCATTATAGCAGCCATTAACCAGGAGCCATTAACCATTAACCAGGAGCCATTAACCAGGAGCCATTAACCATTAACCAGGAGCCATTAACCATTAACCAGGAGTCATTAACCATTAACCAGGAGCCATTAACCATTAACCAGGAGCCATTAACCATTAACCAGGAGCCATTAACCATTAACCAGGAGCCAGTAGCCATTAACCAGGAGCCATTAACCATTAACCAGGAGCCATTAACCATTAACCAGGAGCAATTAACCTTTAACCAGGAGTCATTAACCATTAACCA
Source organism: Cherax destructor (assembly GCA_009830355.1). Classification (NCBI taxonomy): domain Eukaryota; kingdom Metazoa; phylum Arthropoda; class Malacostraca; order Decapoda; family Parastacidae; genus Cherax; species Cherax destructor. Next base: position 133,451 of record WNWK01000147.1, read on the forward strand.
GGAGCCAGTAACCATTAACCAGGAGCCATTAACCTTTAACCAGGAGCCATTAACCAGGAGCCATTAACCATTAACCAGGAGTCATTAACCATTAACCAGGAGCCAGTAACCATTAACCAGGAGTCATTAACCATTAACCAGGAGTCATTAACCATTAACCAGGAGCCAGTAACCATTAACCAGGAGCAATTAACCTTTAACCAGGAGTCATTAACCATTAACCAGGAGCCAGTAACCATTAACCAGGAGCAATTAACCTTTAACCAGGAGTCATTAACCATTAACCAGGAGCCAGTAACCATTAACCAGGAGCAATTAACCTTTAACCAGGAGCCATTAACCAGGAGCCATTAACCATTAACCAGGAGTCATTAACCATTAACCAGGAGCCAGTAACCATTAACCAGGAGCAATTAACCTTTAACCAGGAGCCATTAACCAGGAGCCATTAACCAGGAGCCATTAACCAGGAGCCATTAACCAGGAGCCATTAACCAGGAGCCATTAACCAGGAGCCATTAGCCATTAACCAGGAGCCATTAACCATTAGCCAGGAGCCATTAACCATTAACCAGGAGCCATTAACCATTAACCAGGAGCCATTAACCATTAACTAGGAGCCATTAACCATTAACCATTAGCCATTAACCAGGAGCCATTAACCATTAACTAGGAGCAGCAGTGATCATCCCAGCAGCCTCCTTTTCTTCTTCCCTCTTCCTCCTTCGTCGTTCTCTTTCCTCTCTTCTTCCTTCCACATATATCTTCTCCCTTTCCATTACCCCTTTCCCACCTATTCCAGGCTCCTCCACTCATCTTCTATCCCCTCTAATCTCTTCCCACCATCCCAAAACTACCCATTTCTCTCCATTTCTTCCCCAATATCCCCCTAAATGGGTGTTTCTCCCACCCTATTCCTTTGCACCTATGGCTAGACCTCCTACTGACACACCCTCCCTATCCTACACCCATGCAACCATAAACAGGTGAGTACAGGGTGTTTTTCCCCTGGGGGTTCATACACGGGGTGTCCCCCTGGGGAAGCCAAACTACACCTTGGAAACACAGTGTTGAACACGTAACCTGACACAAAGAACATGGTTCAGGAACCACACCCGCCACTTGACGCAGGACACCGGAGGGAGGGGGGAATATATCAGCACCTTTACTTGACCTATGGAAGAGTACGTATCTCTTAATGTATTATTATTATTATTATTATTATTATTAAAATTATTATTATTATTATTATTATTATTATTATTATTATTATTATTATTAGTATTATTATTAAAATTATTATTATTAAAATTATTATTATTATTATTATTATTATTATTATTATTATTATTATTATTATTATTATTATTATTATTATTATTATTATCATCATTGTTATTATTATTACCATTGTTATTATCATTATTATTATTATTCACGTGTCAATAATATGATACCAAATGCAACATTTTCTTTTGAGTGCACATTCCCCAACATTCCCCAACACTCCCCAACATTCCCCAACATTCCAGTGCTACCGTCGTTCAAAACACCTTCAATACATATATCAAACATATACACAGTGTCAACATGACTGTCTAATAACCACATTTTTTATAAGTTAGTAAGTAACTTCTTACTCTTAAGTGTTGCTTTTTTATTTATTTTTATAGTCAAACTTTAACCCATTTCTTTTATGTCTTCTCTTTTTCAGCACAAATTTCTTATTTTTTTTTTTAATATTTCGCCGATTTAAAAAAAATCATACGAAGTGTACAATAAAATCTAAAAAAAAAAATTAATTATGTTAGTAAAATAATGGATTTTTAGTCAAAATGTTTCAATTTTAGTCAGTCCATAGGAATGGTTACTTGTCTGAAACATGTACTCAACATGTACTCAACATGTACTCAACATGTAAACACTAATGACACGTGAAAACGTTGAGTAAGAAGGACACAAGTGCAACTAATGTGACATTTTATTGTGGCAACGTTTCGCTCTCCAGGAACTTTGAAGCTCCTGGAGAGCGAAACGTTGCCACAATAAAATGTCACATTAGTTGCACTTGTGTCCTTTTTACTTAAAATAGTGTCGGTAATTCTACCAACATTAATACAAACGTGAGTGTTGTGGATACATGTCAGTGAAGTGAGTAGACGTGTGTGTAGACCTTCATCAGTACAGCTGAGTAAGATCTTACACGAAGATCGTAAAATAGTCTACTTTTCCACTGTGTGTGTGTATGTTTATCTGACTTGCACAGGCCAGTAGGCCTGCTGCAGTGCTCTTCTTATGTTGCTGTGTGTGTGTGTCTGTCTAACACACCAGCTAAATCCCTTAATGACAACAAATATGGTATCCAGTGGGGCTTCTAAGTGAGGTAACTGGTAGTTGCTGTGTCTGGGGGAGAGTGCTGTTGTAGTGGGTGTGTTGGAGGATTGTTGTAATGGGTGTGTTGGAGGGATTGTTGTAGTGGGTGTGTTGGAGGGGTTGTAGTAGTGGGTGTGGTGGAGGGGTTGTTGACACTGTGGAGGGTCTATAGGATGAAGGAAGATGTGTTGAGGGATGAGGATGGAATACAAGGAAGAAGCAGGAGCCACCAACCACTGTATCTCACTGACGTTCACTCATCTGAGGTGTTGCTTGGTTAACAGGGTTTAAAGACTACTAATTACAGGAGGGTCTTTAATGCTGCACGTTGCCTGAACACCACAAGTCAAGAGTAATTTAATGCCTAAAACAGGAATTAATGTAAACTCTCAGTTTACATTAATATACACTGAGCAACATACACCTCTCAGTGTATAAACTTGTATTTACAGTTGTGAAATAAGTGTAAGACATAATGCAGTGAGAGAGAGAGAGAGAGAGAGAGAGAGAGAGAGAGAGAGAGAGAGAGAGAGAGAGAGAGAGAGAGAGAGAGAGAGAGTCGAGCAAAGGGTTAAGTCAATGAGGCTGAACTGCTGTTGGGTTTCCTGTACATATTCTGCTGTCTCTGCAGGATCCTGTCGACGACACGAGATGACGGGTTAAATTACCAGTGGTGCCGGTGGGGAGTCATCAAGGGGTGTACGGGGTCATCAAGGGGTGTACGGGGTCATCAAGGGGTGTACTGGGTCATCAAGGGGTGTACGGGGTCATCAAGGGGTGTACGGGGATATGAGGGAGGATAGAAGATAGAGGTCATAAGGATGGGAAGTAGATGATGGGTAAGGGAGGATAAAGGAATTGTCAGGTTTCGTATAGGGGTGAGGGTGTAGGTAGACATTCTTTGGGTAAGGGCTCATGAGAGATGAGAGTGAGAAAAAACAAAAGAGTCAAGCATCCTGCACGGCGAGGTGTGACCTGACCTCAAACTGAGACAACTGCAGGTCAGGATGTAAACCATTTCTTGCTTCAAGTCTTTATTTCTTCCTGCTGTAGAAACCATCTGATAATATACTGTGTATACCATATATACATACAGATGCCTGTATATATATATATATATATATATATATATATATATATATACACGAAGACGTATTCAATAAAGCATTTGGTCATATGACCGAGACCTTATGGTGGCTGTCCCATCTACCTTTAAAACTTATACGATCACATATTAATATCACATAGTACGGAGCAGCCAGATGATGTTCTTGGATGTAATCTTCCATAGACGTCAGTATGTGATGATGTCAATGAGTTCCCAGGGTGAGGAAGGGGAAAGGAAGGAAAGAAAGAGTGTGGTTAAAGGGAAGGGGAAATTAAGGAAGGGGAAAAGGGGTGGAGGGGGCGTGAGGTCATCTGGGAGTTCGATCTGAATCCTGTTTCTGACACTGTGTCAAATGTGACAAATTGATGACCCTCTGACGTGTGTGTGTGTGTGTGTGTGCATAAACTCACATATACACTCATACAGTCATATATATATATATATATATATATATATATATATATATATATATTTCAAAACCCAGCCCTATCTAAAGTATGCTACCACCCCCAGGATGCTAGCCACACCAGTCGACTAACACCCTGGTACTTACTTAGTACTAGGAGAACAGTGACAGCAGGTGTAAGGTGACTAACACCCAGGTACCTACTTACTGCTAGGTGAACAGTGATAGCAGGTCTATAGCCTTATGATTCAGGGAATTGAACTTCGGACACTCAGTATATGAAGTGAGTGTGCTGCCAACCGAGCCACTAAACCTGCAAGGGTCTTATAATTCCTGGATCAAGAGCCTCTCACCGGCATCATTGGAGTACCTTAGGACACAGAGCTGCTTTTCACAATCCAGTCGGCTGTTGTTCGTACGTTGGGCTACGTGCGGCCAGCAGTAACAACCTGGTTGATCAGGCCCTGATCCACCACGAGGACTGGTCATAGACTGGGCCGCGGGGGCGTTGACCCTCGAAACACCCTCCAGGTAGACTCCAGGTAAGTGACGATAGCAAGTCGACGAAGGTATAGGATGTTTACAGTAGATATATGTATGATTACTGCCGTGGAGGCAACAACAAAAACAGCAGCAGCAGCAACAGCAGCAGCAGCAGCAGCAGCAGCAGCAGCAGCAGCAGCAGCAGCAGCAGCAGCTGTAGCCCGGTACAACACGCTACAAAAAAAAAGGCAAGGAAAACCATTTGAAATTGTTCCCAGTTAACTGGGAGGTCAAGACCGGTACTGCAAGAACACACTCACACACACTGTCTAATAGTTATAATCATAAGCACTAATTTTAAATGGGTGGAGGGGTAAGCCAGTGGAAGGCCTCGGTCAGATGACCAAAAGCTCCAGTTGTGGGCCATCATATAACTAAGACCCGCGTCAGGAAACACTTGTCCTGTTTCCTGACGAACCTTACCTAACCTAACACACACGTTGCAGAACAAATAAAGTCTCGTTCTGCTCCCGTGTCTTTGTTTACATTCCCCTGGACAACAAAACATTCAATCTCGACCTCAGTTCCACCACCAGTCCATAATGCACCTGAAAAAAAAAAATGCACGAAACATCGCAAGTCGCCCCAGACCTGATCGTGAAACGTTTAGGATCTGGCGTTCCCCTCACACCTCAGTTGGTAGGGACGTGTGTTATCTCTGAAGAAACACAACCTTGATCGTTATCCATTCGTGGCGCCGTGCAGCGACTTGTCGTCCATGGAGAGTTACCTCCCACGAACACTGAGATACTCCACTTTATATCAGAGACATAAAACTTTTCCATCTCCTTCAAAGAGATAGAACTCTCATGTCTCCTTCAGAGATACGACATTCTCCAGACCTCTTCATAGGGATGACACTCTCTCCCCTTCACAGCATCAAGAGGCAGCTACTGCAAGAGGAACCTGCGTTTACGCCTCAGCTCCTGCGGGTGCCAGCAGCCACAGGTCATGCGCTGACACTGATAGACACCTGACACTGATGAATACCTGAGTTACCATATGGGCGGGTGAGCGAGGGGTAGACACCTCTCTTTAACACCTGTGATGGAATATGTCTCCACTGCTGCCCTGGACACCAGCCACTCTAAAACAATAACTGAATCTTCCTTCTCCATAAGGTCGACAGGGCCCCTAAACTGCGGTGTGAACGACCATCGTTCACGTCACTAAACACGTTCAGTAGCGCTATGTTCACTGTGAGGATGAAGAAATACGGTGGCTCACAGAATCTCTCGTGATTAATTCAGGTGCCTGGTGCACTACACCTGCTTACCTGGCTGTCTGCTTTCTGTCTAGACAACCTCTCTGAAAGTGTGCTTGTCTAGACACGAAGCTTTGATGGCTGTTAATAATAATAATAATAATAATAATAATAATAATAATAATAATAATAATAATAATAATAAGGAGAAGAAGAAGAAGAAGAAGAAGAAGAAGAAGAAGAAGAAGAAGAAGAAGAAGAAGAAGAAGAAGAAGAAGAAGAAGAAGAAGAAGTAGAAGAAGAAGAAAAAGAAGAAAGAATTATAACATAACAAACCTGATTCTCACGACATTTTGTGTTTGTGCAGCATCTTTAGCGAGGGACGCTGCAGCACCCAGGAGGCACAGCACGAACCACACAGCAGTAGCAACAAAATCAGCAGCAGCAGCAGAAACAACTACAGCAATGGAAGACAACACACACAAACACACACACACACACACACACACACACACACACACACACACACACACAAACACACACACACAGCAAATACAAGATTCCATCTTAATATTTCTCTCCCTCTCCTCAACCACAGCCATCAATCTCCACTCCCTCCCCCGTTCCCCCTACCCCTCCCTCCCTTCCCTCTTCCCTCACCCCTCCCTTCCCCCAAATCTTCCCTCCTCTCTGCCCCTACCCCCTAGCCTTTCCGACGGTGGGCACACCTTGCCTTGGGCATAGCACTCTCTTGCCCCTCATGAACCTGCTTATCACAGCGTCCAAACTTGTTTGGTTCATAAATAAGAGAGATAATGATAGATTATTGTTATCAAGGCGATCACCAGGGGTAGGGCTACGTATGTCCCTCTTGTCCCTGAGCAAGACTCAGTAACCCGAGGTATCTCCTCCTTCTCCTCCTCCTCCTCCTCCTTCTCCTCCTTCTCCTCCTCCTCCTCCTTCTCCTCCTCCTCCTCCTCCTCCTCCTCCTCCTTCTCCTTCTCCTCCTTCTCCTCCTCCTCCTCCTCCTTCTGCTCCTCCTTCTCCTCCTCCTCCTTGTCCCTTCCACGGGTCATTCATAGCATCAGAAATCAGCAATAAATTCAGACAAGACCTTCTGTATATGATTTGTAGCGAGGGGAAGGTGACGGACATGAGGGGATGGTGGCGGACATGAGGGGAAGGTGGCGGACATGAGGGGATGGTGGCGGACATGAGGGGAAGGTGGCGGACATTAGGGGAATATGAGAGACATGAGGGGAAGGTGGCGAACATGAGGGAAAGGTGGCGAATATGATGGGAAGATGTGGAACATGTTTGCTGAACATGACTGGATGCTAATAAACGTAACAGGAAGCTGATTAACATGAGGGGAGACTGGAGAACATGATGGAGGCTGGTGAACATGATGGAGGCTGGTGAACATGAGAAATGGCTGGTGAACATTGCATTGAGGAGAAACGGGATAATATTTTAGCGACCATCCGGATCAACGCGAATTTACGACACTTAATCTCTTTGATGGGAGGTGACGAAGAATAGGAGGAAGGGGAGAGAGACAGAGAGGGGGGGAGAGGAGAGAAGTGAAGGGAGGGGGGCTAAATGGTGACAGTATTACCCCTCCCAGCTAAGGGAATGGGAGGGGAGGGGAGTGAGAACATATGACGAAGGTAAACAATCCCACGTGTTCCTGTATCAGCTGATTCATCAAAACAAACCCACGTCTTCCTGTATCAGCTGATTCATCAAAACAAACCCACCTGTTCGTGCATCAGCTGATCCATCAAAACAAACCCACGTGTTCGTGCATCAGCTGATTCATCAAAACAAACCCACCTGTTCGTGCATCAGCTGATTCATCAAAACAAACCCACCTGTTCGTGCATCAGCTGATCCATCAAAACAAACCCACGTGTTCGTGCATCAGCTGATTCATCAAAACAAACCCACCTGTTCGTGCATCAGCTGATTCATCAAAACAAACCCACGTGTTCGTGAATCAGCTGTTTCATCAAACATGATCTCTGAAGGTCCCTTGTGCTGTATTTGCTGCTGTTCTTGTTAATGACCTTCTTTGCTATTTTTTGTGGGTCTTGCTGATGTAGCAATGTAGTTATTACAGCTTTTATTTATTTTTTTGTTCCAGGTGGTGATAACTGAACGAAACTCTTCACAGGTCGATTTTGAAAAATAAATTTTGCAGAGACATCTGTTGACAGTATTATACATATTCTTAAGATAAGTACAATAATAAAATAATTATAATTACGTAAATATTTATGTATTTATCAAGTAAAATTTCGGTATAAGTAAGACAGTAACAACAACAAGGATAACAACAATAAAAAAAAAAACAATATTATTATTACTGCTACTACTACTATTACTACTACTACTACTACTACGACTACTACTACTACGACTACTACGACTACTAATACAACTACGACTACAACTACTTCTACTACTCCTACTACTGTGATTATACTCCTACTACGACTACTACTGCTACTACTACTACTACTACACTACTACTACTACTACTACTACTACTACTACTACTACTACTACTGCTACTACTACTACTACTACTACTACTACTACTACTACTACTACTACTACTACTACTACTACTACTACTACTACTACTACTACTACTACTACTACTACTACTACTACTACTACTACTACTACTACTACTAATAATAATAATAATAATAATAATAATAATAATAATAATAATAATAATATTAATATTCATGATTTGACCCACGGAAAAGGCAGGTTTAAAATAACGTAGTGTTCTTACCAGAGAGTCATGTCCCTCCTGATAAAAGCATTTCTTTGGTAAAACTTTAAGACCGTTTTTCTATTGTTCGTAAACCCATTTAAAAATGGTCTTTTAGTGGGGTCTACCACAGCTCAGACCCACCTAGCAAACTGAAGTATTATTTCGGTCCACCTAGCAGAAAGCAGAGTTTGGTTCACTCTGCAGAAAGCAGATTAATTTTGGTCTAACTAGCAGATAGCAGACTAATTTCGGTCTTTCCAGCAGACTGTGGATTAATTTGGGTCCCCAGACAGACCATTTATTTTTGTTCACTCAGCAGACAGCAGATAAATTCAGTTTCACTCAGCAGACAGCAGATAAAACAACCATTAAACTGAGCTGCTTTCTAATATATTTCGTGAAGTTTACAATGAGGGAAAGCGTGGAAAAAAAAGAGGGAAAGGATATAAAAGGAGAAGAGGAGGAGGATGAAGAAGAAGAGGGGGAATAGGAGGAGGAGGAGGAGGAGGAGGAGGAGAGAAGACTAGGGATAAGAAGAAAGGAGGGGAGGAAAGAGAGGAGGAATAATAGGAGAGGAGAAAGAGGAGAGTTTTGTGAGAGTAAATCACATGGAGGCGTGGCCGGACCTGCTCTCCCTGCTGACTCAGCCATCTCATCCTCTCTCTCTTCTCTTGTTGCTATCTCCCTCTGATGACCACCACCACCACCACCACCACTAACACCACCACCACCACCACCACCACTACTACTAGCACCACCACCACCACCCACGACCACTACCACCACCACCACCACCCATGACCACCACTACCAGCACCACCACTACCAGCACCACCACCACCACCACTATTCCTCCCAAGGGACGGGTCAAAAGGCCTCCATGAAAAATTACTGAGCTATAAACTAGGGGAGAGATCTCACCCCATTTTACGAGCCCCCTGAGACCAAACTATCCACCTACTGGACGAGTACGGCATCTCTTCATTATATATATATATATATATATATATATATATATATATATATTAATATTATTCACGGGTGTACTGTAAATATGTTTTAAAGTAGAACATAGGTGAGTGGAGGGCAGGAGGTGAACTAGGTGCTACTGACCTCGTATGGCACAATGCTGGGATAACTGAGCTTAAATCATACTTCCTTCATTTAAAGCATATAAAATACAGTATATTTCTTGTTTACTATTAGTCACGAATACTTCGGTACCTCAAACTAGGAATAAATACACCCTCAGTGTATACACCCTGGGAGACATACACCTCTCAGTGTATACACCCTGGGAGACATACACCTCTCAGTGTATAAACCCTGGGAGACATACACGTCTCCGTGTATACACACTGGGAGACATACACCTCTCCGTGTATAAACCCTGGGAGACATACACCTCTCCGTGTATACACCCTGGGAGACATACACCTCTCCGTGTATACACCCTGGGAGACATACACCTCTCCGTGTATACACCCTGGGAGACATACACCTCTCCGTGTATACACCCTGGGAGACATACACCTCTCCGTGTATACACCCTGGGAGACATACACCTCTCCGTGTATAAACCCTGGGAGACATACACCTCTCCGTGTATACACCCTGGGAGACATACACCTCTCCGTGTATACACCCTGGGAGACATACACCTCTCCGTGTATACACCCTGGGAGACATACACCTCTCCGTGTATAAACCCTGGGAGACATACACCTCTCCGTGTATAAACCCTGGGAGACATACACCTCTCCGTGTATAAACCCTGGGAGACATACACCTCTCCGTGTATAAACCCTAGGAGACATACACCTCTCCGTGTATAAACCCTGGGAGACATACACCTCTCCGTGTATACACCCTGGGAGACATACACCTCTCCGTGTATAAACCCTGGGAGACATACACCTCTCCGTGTATACACCCTGGGAGACATACACCTCTCCGTGTATACACCCTGGAGACATACACCTCTCGTGTATACACCCTGGGAGACATACACCTCTCCGTGTATACACCCTGGGAGACATACACCTCTCCGTGTATACACCCTGGGAGACATACACCTCTCCGTGTATACACCCTGGGAGACATACACCTCTCCGTGTATAAACCCTGGGAGACATACACCTCTCCGTGTATACACCCTGGGAGACATACACCTCTCCGTGTATACACCCTGGGAGACATACACCTCTCCGTGTATACACCCTGGGAGACATACACCTCTCCGTGTATACACCCTGGGAGACATACACCTCTCCGTGTATAACCCTGGGAGACATACACCTCTCGTGTATACACCCTGGGAGACATACACCTCTCCGTGTAATAGACACCTCCTCATGGGAGACATACACCTCTCCGTGTATACACCCTGGGAGACATACACCTCTCCGTGTATACACCCTGGGAGACATACACCTCTCCGTGTATACACCCTGGGAGACATACACCTCTCCGTGTATACACCCTGGGAGACATACACCTCTCCGTGTATACACCCTGGGAGACATACACCTCTCCGTGTTATACACCCTGGGAGACATACACCTCTCCGTGTATACACCCTGGGAGACATACACCTCTCCGTGTATACACCCTGGGAGACATACACCTCTCCGTGTATACACCCTGGGAGACATACACCTCTCCGTGTATAAACCCTGGGAGACATACACCTCTCCGTGTATACACCCTGGGAGACATACACCTCTCCGTGTATACACCCTGGGAGACATACACCTCTCCGTGTATACACCCTGGGAGACATACACCTCTCCGTGTATACACCCCGTGGCAGAAATCTGATGATGAGCTTTTGTTTAGTGGGGAGGAACTTCCAGGGAAGTTAAAATGGCTGCCCCAGAATACATCCTCCTGTGGCCTCTAAACCTGCGCTTATTATGTAAATCTAATAGACCACTGAGCTCCTTAGTTTTAAATATAGTATCTTTCCTTTGTAAATTCGGAACGAGGTTTTGAAAAACAACTCTGTGAAGGTATCCTTTGGCTACAATGCAGGTACTGGAGAATGATCTTTCCAGTAGGCTTCAAACTTTCAGTACCAGTGGGTATTATTATAGGAAAGCCTCAGTCAGGGAGGCCAGAGTTGTATGTAAACTTTGTATGTTTGTTTTCCTGGAAGTATTTATAAAAACACAAACAAATTATTGCTCATTACAAGATATGTTTTTAACAGGTGTGTATACTCACCTAATTGTGATTGCAGGGGTTGATTCATAGCTCCTGGCCTCGAGTCATAGCTCCTGGTCCTGTGTGTGTGTGTTTTCTCCCGGGTACAAAACACCCTCATAATTCTACTAGTCCCATTGGCATGGAAGGTGGATATATATATATATATATATATATATATATATATATATATATATATATATATATATATATATATATATATATATATATATATCGTATTGTAACCACGAACGAGTAGTATTTAATCAGTAATAACACTGCGACTAGCCGAGGACTCGAACCCATGTTGTTTTGGCCCGCCTCATGGTGAGCGAAAATCACATGACGCTCTAACCCACGGGACCATACAATCCTACAAAGCTCACGCACCCAGCAGAACTAGGTGTTGTACCGTGATCCAAGGACATACGATGGTGTAGGTGCCTCCGAGCTAATTTCATTCAAGTCCCCGTTTAGTGTACTAGCCTCCACCAGCAGTATATATTTTATTGTAACCACGAACGAGTGGCATTTAATCAATAACATCACAATACCACCTCTGGAACTGTGCTGGGGACCCTCATCCTCAGAGAAAACAATATACCTACTTCAGATGTTTGAATATTGTCTTCCATACGCAGTAATGCAGCGAGAAATAATCATAAAGGCAACATTGTGTAACTGAAACAGAGCGAACACTGTGCTAAGAGTTACAGTGGACCAGATGTTATAGTGAACACCAACTAACAGCTGTGGCTGTGTTCACTAACAGTGTTCTTATGATTTTTATTGTATCTAAGATTTTTTTTTTTTTGGTTGGTTAATAATGTTATGAAAATTATGTATATATTTTTTTTGTTATTTTTTTGACAATATTATTATTATTATTATTGTTGTTGTTATTATTATTATTATTATTATTATTATTATTATTATTATTATTATTATTATTATTATTATTATTATTATTATTATTATTATTATTATTATTATTATTTAAATGTATTTGTTAGCAGATTTTGATTGATAAGCTTGCAAGAGAGAGAGAGAGAGAGAGAGAGAGAGAGAGAGAGAGAGAGAGAGAGAGAGAGAGAGAGAGAGAGAGAGAGAGAATAACCACTTCGATACCTTACCCTCCCTCAATCCTTTCCCTTCCTTCTCTCCCCTCCCTTCCTTTCTCCCTCCTTCCTTCTCTTCTTCCCTCCCTCTTCCTTCCCTTCCTCTCTTCCTCTTCCTTCCCTTCCTCTCTTCCTCTTCCTTCATTCTTATCTCTTCCCAAGGGTTATCACCCCCTATTCTTTACCCCTTTGCTTCAATTAGACCCATCTCAACTCACCCCTTTTCTCGTTCCCTTTCTCAAATGGGATTTTTTTCCTTTTATTCTTCTACAAGAGCGTAAATATCACCTCTTTCCATAGTGACTCCACAAGAGGGCGGGGGTGACTTGTAGTGAGTGAGTGAGTGAGTGAGTGAGGGAGTGAGTGAGTGAGTGAGTGTCAGGAAGAAACTCCCTCAACTACAACTGTATTGATTTCCAACCCTTTTATATATATTCTCCCTTATTACAGCGGTCATCCACGTGACCAAGGAGAGAGAGAGAGAGAGAGAGAGAGAGAGAGAGAGAGAGAGAGAGAGAGAGAGAGAGAGAGAGAGAGAGAGAGAGAGAGAGAGAGAGAGAGAGAGAGAGAGAGAGAGAGAGAGAGAAAGAGACGACCTTCAAAAATACACTAAGTGCTGACATTCAAAGAACACAAACACACATTCGTAGTTACGTCTATCATAGGTCCATACGTAGTTACGTCTATCATAGGTCTATGCGTAGTTACGTCTATCATATGTCCATACATAGTTACGTCTATCATAGGTCCATACATAGTTACGTCTATCATAGGTCCATACATAGTTACGTCTATCATAGGTCTATGCGTAGTTACGTCTATCATATCTCCATACGTAATTACGTCTGTCACAGGTCCATATATAGTTTTTCGCTAAAGAACAAAATGGCACAATACCATGACTGGAACAATACCATGACTGGAACAATACCATGACTGGAACAATACCATGACTGGAACAATACCATGACTGGAACAATACCATGACTGGAACAATACACAAATAATCCACACACAGGATAGAGAAGATTACCACGACGTTTCGGTCCGACTTGTGACTTTGGACCATTTACAAAGTCACACAGTATGACTCTGTAAATGATCCAAGTCACAGTGTGACTTTGTAAATGGTCCAAGTCACAGTGTGACTTTGTAAATGGTCCAAGGCAGACCGAAACGTGGCCGTAAACAGGCGAGTGTGTGACAGTATTATAGCAAGACAACAACATACTGCCTCTCAGTAGTCTTGATGAATATAAACATGATGAATAAGACCTCATCATCATGCTATGTGCCGGGGTAAGAGGCCTCATCACCTGTCTTGATGAGCTTCAACACAGTTTCGTGGACAATCATCGTTCGGATACCGTTGTTTTTTGTACGTTAACGGACGACACGAATCACGACATCTGTGTTGAGACTTCTGGCTAAACACGCGATCCTTTAACGACAACGTTTCGCCCCACATAGTGACTTTATCAAGTCACAAACATAAAGTTCAACGTGTGCGGGAAATTTATATATATATATATATATATATATATATATATATATAAAAATATAAAATTGTACATATATATTAAACACTACCGACAAGGGGAGGAATTAGACTCATGTGCAACATCTGGGTATTTTTATTATAGACGTTTCGCCAGACGTCTACAAAGGTCCCAAGATGTTACAAATGTGTCTAATTCTTCATGTGGGAGAAACGTTGTCATTAAATTATCAGATTCTGGTTAGTACCTGACCAGCCGGGCTGTGGCTGGTACGTCGGTTCACGTGCGTCCAGCAGTAACAGCCTGGTTGATCAGATCCTGATTCACCACGAAGCCTGGTCACGGACCGGGCCGCGGGGGCGTTGACCCCCGAAACCCCTCAGCCTTGCAGAATAACACACAAGACACTAGAAGATAAGGTCACCACAAAACAACACAGAAAATAAAGAGACATAAACAAAGGAGACTAAACTAGGTGAACCAGAAGAGAGAAATTATTGAAGCATTTCTCTCAGTATTTCTCCTGGGCTGTTTTCCTCTTATTTCCTCCTCAGTGTTTTGAGAAAACAGGCAATTGTTTTTCTTCTGCCGGACAGACACAGTCCCTGGGCTGTGTTATGGTAATTAGCGTGTAAAGTAATTATAGAAAATGGAGGCCGCTAATTTAGCGTGTGAAGGAAGGGAATTATAGGCGGTGTTCACTGGTTAGGGCGCCGTGGGGGGTGAGGGTGGGGGTGAGGGATGATGGTGGTGGGGGGCGAGAGACGAAGGGAGGGAGAGTATTGGTAAAAGAATGGAAAGGGGAAGAAGCAAAGGATGGGAGTGTAGGGGGTGGTGGTGGTGGTATTGATGGTGGTGGTGGTGGTGGTAGTGGTAGTGATGGTGGTGGTAGTGGTAGTGATAGTGGTGGTAGTGGTAGTGATAGTGGTGGTGATGGTAGTGGTAGTGGTGGTGGTGGTGGTGGTGATGGTGGTGATGGTGGTGGTAGTGGTGGTGGTGGTAGTGGTAGTGGTGGTGGTGGTAGTGGTAATGGTGGTGGGGGTACTGGACCAATGTTCGTCTCCTGAGACTTGATGACAGACCAGAGTTATTTCATAAGTCTCTGGAGAACCAATATTCTCCGTCAACATTCTGCGAGCACCGTAGTGGTGAAGAGTCTCAGAGTCTTCACCACTACGGTGTTCTTCACCAACACCAAGACTGAGGCACTGATTACCTCATCTTTTGTATATAGTTCTACTGTCTTCAAGTTTTGTCCTAGAATCTGTATTGATAAAGCCACTGGAGGGCGAAACGTCTACAATAAAGATACCCAGATGTTGCACATGTGTCTTAATTTCATCAAAGTGTAATGTAGGGGTAAGATAGACTATGGAGGTTAGCGAGGAGGTGGAGGAGGAGGTGGAGGAGGTGTGAGGTATAGTGAGGTAATGGTGTGGAGGTATTTTTAATGTTGAGATGTGTTGATGAGAGAGTTTACTGGATGGACGATTGATGGAGGAAGTTGGTGGACTAAAGGAAGAAAGTGGAGGAGAAGGTGATAATGAGTTAAAAGAATCTTCTGCTGCAGTGGCGGACCCACATTTTTGGGGCCCTGAAGCTTGAACCGTTATGGGGGCCCCTTATGGACTAAAGTCTCTTCTGGGGGCCCTCAGGAATTATTGGCTCTGAAGCTTAAGCTTCATCAGTTTCATTGTAGATCCGCTCCAGGCTAATGATTAGCTACCTGGAATTTTGTTCCATTAATTTACAACTCTATTGCCAAACCACTACTTCCCAATATTCTTTCTAAATCTAAATTTCTCCATCTTGAACACATTCCTGCGAGTCCTGCTTTGGCTAAATATTTTCACGAAGCAATTTACATCACCTTAAATCCCATTTGTACACTTTACTCATGTCTCCCTTAATTCTACACCTTCACAAAGAATGTAGGTTCAGGGTGTTCAGCCTCTCTCTTCCCAGGAAAGCTTTCTAATACATGGAATCAACTTCGTCAACCTTCTCAGTATATTTGCCAGCGCAATAATGTCCACTCTGTACCCAGAACTGAGCAGATTAATCTAAACGAGGTCTAACTAAAGATATCTTAGTATTTCTATTATTTGTTGTTCTTGGTATGAAGCCAAGGCGTCTATTAACTTTACTGTGAACCCTCAAGCACTGTTGTCTTGGCTTTAAATTTTTTCTAACCAGAACTCCTAAATCTTTTATTTTCGTGTTCATTTTGATAAAGATTTGCATTTATTAACTTATAAATTACATAGTTATTTTATCGTTTTTGGGTTAGAACTTTTCACTTGCCTGCACTGAAGTGCATCTGCCACTCCTCCAACCACAACATCAACCTACCCAAGTCCTCCTGTAGCCTGGTATTGTCCTCTTCAGTAGTTATTTGACTGCCTATTTTAGTGTCATCGGCAAACTTACTTATATGGCTAATTATTCCCTCATCAATGTTATTTATGTAGATTGTGATCACTAATAGTCCCAGCACTGACCCCTGAGGGACACCACTGGTAACAGGTTCCCATTCTGATTTCTCCTCAATAATGCAACCTCACTTAAGAAGAGGAATGACAAATCTCATGGAGCAGGGAGAGAGTGGACCTAGTAGCGACCAGTTAAGAAACGGGGTCAGGAGCTATGAATCGACCCCTGCAACCACAATTAGGTGAGTACTGTTGCTTATCTGTTGTCCATGTCTCGACCCAGGAGACAATTTCTCCTGTTCCATGTACCGCCACATTCTTAATCAGTTTTCTGTGTGGCACTCTATCAAAGATCTTATTTAAGCCCATACGATGAACTGGTCAGCCTCACCACGCTACCTAACTTTGAGAAAACTAGCCCTCATTTCTCCTGTTGCTACTATTGCAACATTGGGTAGCTATGTCGTGCCGAATAGGTAAAACTTGAGATTTTGGCTTAAATAGAAACGCTCTTCTTGCCTGATAATACAAGCGAAAATTTGTGTATGCAATAATTTCGCAAAAATCATTCTGAACCTAACTAATAAAAAATATTTCATTGTGTTTGTTTATTATTAAATTATTGTAAACTTTTCTAAAATATATTTAGTTGGGTTAGGCTAAATTAAATTGAGCTTGTTATAATAAGGTTAGGTAAGTTTTCTAAGGTTCTTTTGGTACAAAATTATTAGTTTTTACATTAACATAAATGAAAAAAAATATATTTAAACGTATAAGAGAAATTTTTAGAAAGAAGCTTAATTTTAAATGAGTTCTTGCTAATTGACCAGCTTTACCTATTCGGTACGACATATTATAAATATATATATATATATATATATATATATATATATATATATATATATATATATATATATATATATATATATTTGAGATAGAGAGACAGAGAGAGAGAGAAGAAAGAAAGAGTGAGAGAGACAGAGGGAAAGGGGAGGGAGGGTGAGACATAAGGATGGAGGTAGGGAGGAAAGAGGAGATTTAAGAACAAAGTGAGAGAGAGAGCGGGGGAAGCAGGGGAGTGAAGAGAGGGAAGGGAATTAGAAAATAGGAAAGGTTAGTAGAGAAGGAAGGGAAAGAAGGTATGGAAGGGTGAACACAAGAAGAGAAGGGATCATCTCCCATTACCAAGACGACCACTCGCCCATCTCTTAGTGACCCCCTCCTGCCCCTTTTCTACCCCATTATCTCCCCCATCACCACACACACACACTCGTAGGATAGACCATCCTGAGAGATAGTAATTCCCAAGTGATAGTAACTCCAGCTCTGCTGAGCTTACATTGAAAACGTTTTGGGTAGATATTTTTGTTAGTGGGTTTGAGAAGGACTTGCCTAGTGTGGGCCAGTAGGCCTGCGGCAGTGTTCCTCCTTTCTTATGATCTGTCTTAGCTGATGTACTTGACGATATCCTTATTGTCTTTCTGAAGTCTCCCAGCTCAGGCTGACACTACTGAAGTCTGCCAGCTCAGGCTGACACTACTGAAGTCTGCCAGCTCAGGCTGACACTACTGAAGTCTCCCAGCTCAGGCTGACACTACTGAAGTCTCCCAGCTCAGGCTGACACTACTGAAGTCTCCCAGCTCAGGCTGACACTACTGATGTCTATCAGCTCAGGCTGACACTGCTGAAGTCTCTCAGCTCAGGCTGACACTACTGAAGTCTCCCAGCTCAGGCTGACACTACTGAAGTCTCCCAGCTCAGGCTGACACTACTGATGTCCATTAGCTCAGGCTGACACTACTGAAGTCTCCCAGCTCAGGCTGACACTACTGAAGTCTCCCAGCTCAGGCTGACACTACTGAAGTCTCCCAGCTCAGGCTGACACTACTGAAGTCTCCCAGCTCAGGCTGACACTACTGAAGTCTCCCAGCTCAGGCTGACACATTTCAACACCTTGTAGGAGCACTATCCTGTGTGGTGGAATATAACAGGAAAACATTGCTAGCTCTTGTCCCCACTGTGTAACTATCATCTAGTGTAGCAACACACTGCTGATGTATCTAATTTTGGGAATAATGCAAAACAGCACAGACAGGAGCTGTGACTCGACCACTGCAACCACAAATAAGTGAGTGCACTCACTGTTCACTCGTTCTTCACTCAAGGGTCAAGATTTTCCCCTCACTTCGAGGGGTCGATTGTGTTGGTATCCACCCCAGAAGTGCCTAGTAATCTCCCCTGGGAGACTAACTGGTGTTTCCCCTTGGTCTCACTTCTCAGCCGCTCCCCTCAGCCTTAACTCTCAGCTTCGCCTCTCAGCTTCACCTCTTAGCAACCCCTCTTAGTCTTCCCTCAGCCTCTCCCCTCAGTCTCACCTCTCAGCATTCCCTCAGCCTCTCCCGTCAGTCTCCCCTAAATCTCTCCCCTCAGCCTCTCCCTTCATTCTCCCATCCGCCTCTCCCCTCACCTTTACCTCTCCATCTCCCATCTGCCTCTTTCCCTCATCCTCCCCACAGTCTCTTTCCTCAGCCTCTCCCCTCAGCCTGGAGAAGGCCTTCTCGACCTGCTGCATAAACTTTTCCCCTTAAGTAGGCGGGGCTCTGGGGGCAAAATTTCCCCTCGCTGCTTAGAATTTATCATTATTTCCCCTCTTTGCTTCGCATCCTCTAAAGTGGCTGCCCTGGCGGGTATTTATGCTGACGCGGGATGAAGAGGTAAATAATGTAGGGGAGAGAGGAAGAAGAGGAGGAAGAGGAAGAGGAAGAGGAGGAGGAGGAAGAGGAAGAGGAGGAAGAGGAAGAGGAAAGGGTGAAGAGAGGAGAAGAGAAGAAGGAGGAGGAGGAGGAGGAGGAGGAGGAGAAGAAGAGTGAAGAAGAGGAGGAAGAGAAAGGTTAAGATTGCGAGGAGCGAGGAGGAGTAAGAAGAGGAGAAGGAGAAGCAAAAGGAGGAGGAGGAGGAGGAGGAGGAAGAGGAGGAGGAGGAGGAGGAGAGAGCAGCAGCAACAGCAGAGTAGAAGAAGAAGAAGAACAACAAAATGAATAAGAACAAGAATAACAAGAAGAGAAACATAAAGGAGAAGATAAAGGAGAGAGAGAGAGAGAGAGAGAGAGAGAGAGAGAGAGAGAGAGAGAGAGAGAGAGAGAGAGAGAGAGAGAGAGAGAGAGAGAGAGAGAGAGAGAGAGAGAGTTAAGGAGATATTCTTAAGGGGCGTGTTTGCTCCGCCCCCACACCACCCCCTTACCCCTCTCCCCGTACCCCATCCCTCCCTTTCCCTTGTTCTCCCCTACCTACAAGATGGACCGTGATAAGACAAATAAAAGAGAACCTGTGACTTAAGACTGTCCAGGACGACCTTGAAGGTGCTAGAGGGGAAGTGCTAGAGGGGAAGTGCTAGAGGGGAAGTGCTAGAGGGGAAGTGCTAGAGGGGAAGGTTCTGGAAGGGAAGTGCTATAGGGGAGGTGCTAGAGGGGAAGTGCTAGAGGGGAAGTGCTAGAGGGGAAGTGCTAGAGGGGAAGTGCTAGAGGGGAAGTGCTAGAGGGGAAGTGCTAGAGGGAAGTGCTAGAGGGAAGTGCTAGAGGGAAGTGCTAGAGGGGAAGTGCTAGAGGGAAGTGCTAGGGGGGAAGTGCTAGAGGGAAGGTTCTGGAAGGGAAGTGCTAGAGGGGAGGTGCTAGAGGGGAAGTGCTAGAGGGGAAGGTACTATAAGAGAGGTACAAGAGGGGAGGTGCTAGAAGGGAAGTGCTAGAGGTGAGGTGCTAGAGGGGAAGTGCTATAGGGGAGATGCTAGAGGGGAAGGTACTAGAGGGGGAGGTACTAGAGAAGAGGTGCTAGAGGGGAGGTGCTAGAGGGGAGGTGCTAGAGGGTAAGTGCTAGAGGGGAAGGTTCTGGAAGGGAAGTGCTAGAAGGGAGGTGCTAGAGGGGAAGTGCTAGAGGGGAAGGTACTATAAGAGAGGTACAAGAGGGGTGGTGCTAGAAGGGAAGTGCTAGAGGTGAGGTGCTACAGGGGAAGTGCTATAGGGGAGATGTTAGAGGGGAAGGTACTAGAGGGGGAGGTACTAGAGGAGAGGTGCTAGAGGGGAGGTGCTAGAGGGTAAGTGCTAGAGGGGAAGGTTCTGGAAGGGAAGTGCTAGAGGGGAGGTGCTAGAGGGGAAGGTACTATAAGAGAGGTACAAGAGGGGAGGTGCTAGAAGGGAAGTGCTAGAGGTGAGGTGCTAAGGGGAAGTGCTATAGGGGAGATGCTAGAGGGAAGGTACTAGAGGGGAGGTACTAGAGGAGAGGTGCTAGAGGGAGGTGCTAGAGGGTAAGTGCTAGAGGGGAAGGTTCTGGAAGGGAAGTGCTAGAGGGGAGGTGCTAGAGGGGAAGTGCTAGAGGGGAAGGTACTATAAGAGAGGTACTAGAGGGGAGGTGTTAGAGGGGAAGGTATTAGAGGGGGAGGTGCTAGAGGGGAGGTGCTAGAGGGGAGGTGCTAGAGGGGAGGGGAAGTTGCATATCTCTTTAAAGGTGATGATCCAGCCCCCTGAGAAAAGAGGAGAGGCAGGAGAAGGGGGAGGCAGGGGGAAACAGGGGAAGGCAGGGGGAAGCAAGGGAAGGCATGGAGAAGCAGGAGAAGGCGAGGGGGGAAGAAAGGGGGAGTGGCGGACATTAGAAAAGGAAAATGAACGAAAAACTTAAGGAAGAGGGGAAAAAGGGGGAAAGACGTATCTAAGGGAAGTGGGTAGGTGATTAGGGATGTGAGGGGGAGACGGGGAGAATTAAGGGGTAAGGGGTAAAGGGTAGGGGAGTGTTAAGGGGTGTTAAGGCGGCCGTGAAGAAAAATTAAGCCTACAGCCTAGAATTTTTTTCCTGGTCCCGATTTTTTCTCCAAGCGAAGCCGAGGTGTTGATGATGTCGACCTCCCGACATCAACTGCGACCTCCCGACATCAACTGCGACCTCCCGACATCAACTGCGACCTCCCGACATCAACTGCGACCTCCCGACATCAACTGCGACCTCCCGACATCAACTGCGACCTCCCGACATCAACTGCGACCTCCTGACATCAACTGCGACCTCCCAATATCAACTGCGACCTCCTGACATCAACTACGACCTCCCGATATCAACTGCGACCTCCCAATATCAACTACGACCTCCGATATCAACTACGACCTCCCGATATCAACTAAGACCTCCTGATATCAACTACGACCTCTCAATATCAACTACGACCTCCCAATATCAACTACGACCTCCCAATATCAACTGCGACCTCCCAATATCAACTACAACCTCCCGATATCAACTACGACCTCCCAATATAAACTACGACCTCCCGATATCAACTGCGACCTCCCAATATCAACTACGACCTCCTGACATCAACTACGACCTCCCAATATCAACTACGACCTCCCGAATCACTCGACCTCCCAATCAACTACGACCTCCCAATATCAACTGCGACCTCCCAATATCAACTACGACCTCCCGATATCAACTACGACCTCACAATATAAACTACGACCTCCCGATATCAACTACGACCTCCCAATATCAACTACGACCTCCCGATATCAACTACGTCCTCCCGACTCCGAATAAATCTTTATTGTGAAAATTTCGAATTTTTCGTTCTTAGTGAGATAGAAATAGATATATAAATAGATAGGTAGATAGATAGATAGATAGATAGATAGATAGAGAGAGAGAGAGAGAGAGAGAGAGAGAGAGAGAGAGAGAGAGAGAGAGAGAGAGAGAGAGAGAGAGAGAGAGAGAGAGAGAGAGAGAGAGAGAGAGAACCAACAACATTAACCCAGGGTGTTCTGTCTTCATTATCTCCACCCTGACACTACTTTCCATTTCCTATTTTCCGATTCACTCTGATTTTCCCAGTCATAATACAGCATTTCCCAAGACACATACAGCATTTTTCTAAATTACACAGCATTTCCCCCAGCAACATGAAGCTATTCC
Organism: Cherax destructor; assembly: GCA_009830355.1. Classification (NCBI taxonomy): domain Eukaryota; kingdom Metazoa; phylum Arthropoda; class Malacostraca; order Decapoda; family Parastacidae; genus Cherax; species Cherax destructor. The sequence continues at coordinate 156,081 of WNWK01000147.1, forward strand.
TACACCATTTCAGCATTTACCAGCTGACAAACAGCATGTTATACTGGCTATGCTTTCCATGAAATTTAAAAAATTCTATACAATGGAGCCATACTGTCTGACTCTATACAACAGAGTCATACAGTTCTCATATAGAGTATGAGAACTGTATGACACACGAAAATATTTAATCTAGATGAAAGTAGACAGAAGCTGACAGCCTCGGTGTGGACTTCCAAGTACTCTGATGTCTGTCTTTTCCATGTATTCTGCCCCATCGTGGCACCTACACTATCTCTCCCCTGCCTGGCATGAAACTCTCCCCTCACTCCAAGGTATCAACAATGACAATCTCTCGCTCCTCATGCAAGCTCTCAATTGAATACTTTAGTGTAAAAGTTTTTTTTTTTTAAATATAACATGGAACTGATAAGGGGTCCAGTTGGAAGTCGAAATATAGCCTCACTTTCATTATTTTTTTTCCTTTGACTACATGTGGGATACCCTTCAACATAACAGAGTAAATAAAAAAACTACTAAAATTTCCATGTGAAAGCTGTGATAGTTTTTACCTTGGACAAACTGGGAAGTCATTCAAGACCAGAGTGATGCGGCATATCAGTGCAGTATCTGCCGGAAAAGAAGTCAGTTGCTTAACTTCACAACTGGCCTACTAATCCTACAGCAGATATTTTCTGAAATGGACGTGAATAACTTGGGTCATTAGAGCTCTCGCAGGTTTCCGTTGTGCTTTACTGAGGTATTTCTTTATATATGCGGTCACACACTTTATTGTGCTTTATTCATATATATATATATATATATATATATATATATATATATATATATATATATATATATATATATATATATATATATATATATATATATATATAGATTGTCCCTGAACGTTTGAGAGGTGTGGTGGGAGCTCAAGACCCCAAGTTCAATGAAGCAGCAGTGCAGTGGGACATCCTGGCAGACTCCTCCAGTAGACCAGCTCCTCCCAAAGAGCACAAACAGTCCCACTGGGACAAACCGATGATGGAAAAATTTCCAACACAATGCTCACCAACGCTTCAGGAAAGGACAAAGCTCGTCTCCTAGCGGTGAAGGCACCACACTCAGGAGATTTCCTTCTTGCTGTTCCCAATTCCTCTCTGGGCACTCGAATCGACCCACAGGCCATTCGGATTGGTGTTGCTCTTCGCCTAGCCGCCCCCATACTCACCGAACATAGGTGTATTTGCGGCAGGGCGACGGCTGATCAATTCGGACTTCATGGTCTAGTGTGTCACACATCAGAAGGGAAGTATGCTAGACATGAGGAGGTCAATGACATCATAAAGAGAAGCCTCGCTACAGCCCGTTGCCCAGCTCAACGGGAACCCCAAGTGCAGAGGTCTGATGGAAGTCAAAAGCGTCCTGATGGAGCCACCATGCTACCCTGGAAGGATGGTAAGCAGATTGCTTGGGACTACACCTGTGCTGCCACATTGGCAGACACCTACCTGCCACACTCCTTAGCCGAAGGGGGTGGAGCTGCCAGCCACAGGGAGACCCAGAAGACCCGCAAATATGAAGACCTTCCCTCTTGCTATAACTTCATCCCAATAGAGTCGGAGACCCATGGAGCATGGGGCAAGTGTGCTCTAAAGTTTCTCAAGGAGCTGGGTGGAAAACTCATCATAGAAACCAAGGACCACAGGGAGACCAGCTTCCTCTTTCAGAGACTCAGTGTTGCGATCCAGAGGGGAAATGCCTGCAGTATTCTGGGCACGCGGCCCACTGCCGGGGAGTTGGACGAAGTATTTGACATGTAGCTCTGAGTTGTTATCTATGTTGTTTTACTCCCCATTGTATTTTGTCTTGAAATAAAGTTTGTAAAAAAAGATGGGGTAGTAGGGGAAGTGGAATATTCAAATGGCTTCAGAAAGAAATCTAAATATTCTTCCTTGAAGTCTTTTTATCCACTTCTCCGAGGCAATGGGTCCCACAATTGACACCAGAGGTGGACCCCATCCTATATATATATATATATATATATATATATATATATATATATATATATATATATATATATATATATATATATATATATATATATATATATATATATATCATATATATATTTTTATTTTTATTAACACATCGGCCGATTCCCACCAAGGCAGGGTGGCCCGAAAAGAAAAACTTTCATCATCATTCACTCCATCACTGTCTTGCCAGAAGGGTGCTTTACACTACAGTTATAAAACTGCAACATTAACACCCCTCCTTCAGAGTGCCGGCACTGTACTTCCCATCTCCAGAACTCAAGTCCGGCCTGCCGGTTTCCCTGAATCCCTTCATAAATGTTACTTTGCTCACACTCCAACAGCACGTCAAGTATTAAAAACCATATGCCTCCATTCACTCCTATCAAATACGCTCACACATACTTGCTGGAAGTCCAAGCCCCTCGCACACAAAACTTCCTTTACCCCTCCCTCCAACCTTTCCTAGGCCGACCCCTACCCCGCCTTCCCTCCACTACAGATTTATACACTCTCGAAGTCACTCTGTCTCGTTCCATTCTCTCTACATGTCCAAACCACCTCAACAACCCCTCCTCAGCTCTCTGGACAATCGTTTTGGTAATCCGCACCTTCTCCTAATTTCCAAACTCCGAATTCTCTGCATTATATTCACACCACACATTGACCTCAGACATGACATCTCCACTGCCTCCAGCCTTCTCCTCGTTGCAACATTCATCACCCATGCTTCACACCCATATAAGAGCGTTGGTATAACTATACTCTCATACATTCCCTCTTTACTTCCATGGACAAAGTTCTTTGTCTCCACAGACTCGAAGTGCTCCACTCACCCTTTTCCCCTCATCAATTCTATGATTCACCTCATCCTTCATAGACCCATCCGCCGACATGTCCACTCCCAAATATCTGAATACATTCACCTCCTCCATACTCTCTCCCTCCAATCTGATATCAATCTTTCGTCACCTATTCTTTTGTTATCCTCATCACCTTACTCTTTCCTATATTCACTTTCAATTTTCTTCTTTTACACACCCTACCAAATTCATCCACCAACCTCTGCAGCTTCTCTTCAGAATCTCCCAAAAGCACAGTGTCATCAGCAAAAAGCAACTGTGACAACTCCCACTTTGTATTTGCTTCTTTATCTTTTAGCCCAACACCTCTTGCCAAGACCCTCGCATTCACTTCTCTTACAACCCCATCTATAAATATATTGAACAACCACGGTGACATCACACATCCTTGTCTAAGGCCCACTTTTACTGGGAAATAGTCCCCTTCCCTCCTACACACTCTAACCTGAGCCTCACTATCCTCATAAAAACTCTTCACTGCTTTCAGTAACCTTCCTCCTATTCCATACACCTGCAACATCTGCCACATTGCCCCCTATCTACCCTATCATACGCCTTTTCCAAATCCATAAATGCCACAAAAACATCTTTACCCTTATCCAAATACTGTTCACCTATATGTTTCACTGTAAACACTTGGTCTACACACCCCTACCTTTCCTAAAGCCCCCTTGTTCATCTGCTATCCTGCTTTCTGTTTTACTCTTAATTCTTTCAATAATAACTCTACCATACACTTTACCAGGTACACTCAACAGACTTATTCCCCTATAATTTTTGCACTCTCTTTTGTCCCCTTTGCCTTTATACAAAGGAACAATACACGCTCTCTGCCAATCCCTAGGTACCTTACCCTCTTCCATACATTTATTAAATAATCGCACTAACCACTCCAAAATTATATCCCCACCTTCTTTTAACATTTCTATCTTTATCCCATCAATCCCAGCTGCCTTACCCCCTTTCATTCTACCCACTGCCTCACGAACTTCCCCTACACCCACAACTGGCTCTTCCACACTCCTACAAGATGTTATTCCTCCTTGCCCTACACACGAAATCACAGCTTCCTGTCTTCATCAACATTTAACAAATCCTCAAAATATTCTCTCCATCTTCCCGATACCTCTAACTCTCCATTTAATAACTCTCCTCTCCTATTTTTAACTGTCAAATCCATTTGTTCTCTAGGCTTCCTCAACTTATTAATCTCATTCCAAAACTTTTTCTTATTTTCAACAAAATTTGCTGATAACATCTCACCCACTCTCTCATCTGCTCTCTTTTTACATTGCTTCACCACTCTTTTAACCTCTCTTTTTCTCTCCATATACTCTTCCCTCCTTGCATCACTTCTACTTTGTAAAAACCTCTCATATGCTAACTTTTTCTCCCTTACTACTCTTTTTACATCATCATTCCACCAATCGCTCCTCTTCCCTCCGCACCCACTCGCCTGTAACCACAAACTTCTGCTGAACACTCTAACACTACATTTTTAAATCTACCCCATACATTTTCGACCCCATTGCCTACACTCTCACTAGCCCATCTATCCTCAATAGTTGTTTATATCTTACCCTAACTGCCTCCTCTTTTAGTTTATAAACCTTCACCTCTCTTTTACTTACTGATTCTATTTTCCTTGTATCCCATCTACCTTTACTCCCACTGTAGCTATAACTAAAAAGTGATCTGATATATCTGTGGCCCCTCTATAAACATGTACATCCTGAAGTCTACTCAACAGTCTTTTATCTACCAATACATAGTCCAACAAACTACTGTCATTACGCCCTACATCATATCTTGTATACTTATTTATCCTCTTTTTCTTAAAATATGTATTACCTATAACTAAACCCCTTTCTATACAAAGTCAATCAAAGGGCTCCCATTATCATTTACACCTGGCACCCCAAACTTACCTACTACACCCTCTCTGCATGTTTCTCCCACTTTAGCATTTAGGTCCCCTACCACAATTACTCTCTCATTTGGTTCAAAAGTTCCTATACATTCGCTTAACATCTCCCAAAATCTCTCTCTCTCCTCTACCTCCTCTCTTCTCCAGGTGCATACACGCTTATTATGACCCACTTTTCGCATCCGACCCTTATTTTAATCCACATAATCCTTGAATTTACACATTCATATTCCCTCTTTTCCTTCCATAACTGATCCTTCAACATTATTGCTACCCCTTCCTTAGCTCTAACTCTCTCAGATACTCCTGACTTAATCCCATTTATTTCTCCCCACTGAAACTCGCCTACCCCTTCAGCTTTGTTTCGCTTAGGGCCAGGACATCCAACTTCTTTTCATTCATAACATCGGCAATCATCTCTTTCTTATCATCCGCACTACATCCACGCACATTCAGACAACCCAGTTTTATAAAGTTTTTCTTCTTCTCGTTTTTAGTAGATTTGTACAGGAGAAGGGTTACTAGCCCATTGCTCCCGGCATCTTAGTCGCCTCATACGACACGCATGGCTTACGGAGGAAAGATTCTTTTCCACTTCCCCATGGACAATAGAGAAAATAAAAAGAACAAGAGCTATTAAGAAAAGAAGAAAAACCTAGATGTGTGTATGTATATATATGCATGTGTATGCCAGTGTAGTGTGACCTAAAGTGTAAGTAGAAGTAGCTAGATATACCTGTTATCCAGCGTGTTTATGAGACAGAAAAAAGACACCAGCAATCCTACCATCATGTAAAACAGTTTCAGGTTTCTGTTTCACAGTCACCTGTGAAACATATATATATATATATATATATATATATATATATATATATATATATATATATATATATATATATATATAAAACTATATATTCTGTTTCACAACGTTTCGGAAACCTCTTACCATTATCAGAACTATAATTATATAAAATTCAAACTGATAATAAAAATTTATAATAAAAATTAATACAAACCTGAAAAAATCCAAATATAACAGAAAAGCAGAGACAAGAAACAAGCAGACAAGGCGACCAGCAGACACCACGCAGACGAAATAACAAACAAGTCTTTATTACAACATTTCGCTCAAAGTGAACTTTATTTGTCCAAGATTTCCCTGAACGATTCCTTTACATAATAATATAAACACTGTAAACAATCTAAATCATATAAACAATGCAATAAAAAGCACAAAATTAACTTAGAATTTGTATTACTCGCTACAGAAAAGCGAGTTACGTACACGTTAAGTACCTGTTTTGGATTCCCTTGTGTTTACGTGTATCAGACACGTCAGGGGAGTGATCGAGTATCGAACACAATGTCTGATGATTCTAAGATTACCAGAGCAATGAGATTAAGACTGAACCACGGCGTCATCAGTCATTCCAGAAGTCCTACGAACATTTGAAGTTTGGTCACGACAAGTGGCACGAGGAGGAATTAGACACGTCCAACACCTGGGTATTTTAATTTGAAGACGTTTCGCCAGTCAGTGGCTTTATCAACTCAGTACAGAGATGATGTACGAAGACGTTAGACGGTAGACATTGGAGAATTATACACAGAAGACAGTGGAAACAGTTCTTCAGGACCTTAGTCTCGATGAATCACGTCTTTGCATTGGTAAAATAACAAGAACTGTTCCAGTCTAGCCATCCTACCTTCAATTAGAAAGATTCCAGCTAAACACCGGCTGTGAGGTGTTATATATTCGACGCTGAGATGAAACTTCAAACTGTGTTTCTGCTCATTCAGGATCACTATCAAGTTTCAAGTAACATGGTGATGCTTGACCACTGACTCAAATGTTCTTTGAAGTTTCCCCTCCCATGAGTGGGTTAATTTGTACAGCATTACTGAAGGAAAACTCAGGGAGACAACGGAACTAACTTCTGTTAGACTACTGTTGGACTAACTTCTCTTAGACTACTGTTGGACTAACTTCTGTTAGACTACTGTTGGACTAACTTCTGTTAGACTACTGTTGGACTAACTTCTCTTAGACTACTGTTGGACTAACTTCTCTTAGACTACTGTTGGACTAACTTCTGTTAGACTACTGTTAGACTAACTTCTGTTAGAGTACTGTTGGGTTAACCTGTGCTAGACTACTGTTAGATTAACTTATTTATCTGCCTCAAGCCAGGCGATGACTAACAGCTAATATTTACTGTGGTTATCCTTCAAGAGGAAGCTTGATAACTTCCTGAGTTAGTGCCTGACCAGCCGCGCTGTGGCTTGTATGTGGGACTGCGCTCGGCCAGAAGTAACAGCTTAGTTGATCAAGCCTTGATGCATCTGGAGGCCTGGCTCGAAAATTTTCCGAGGGGTCGTTGTCCCACTGAAACATCCTTCAGATATTAAGGAGAATAGTGTGTGTGTGTGTGTGTGTGTGTGTGTGTGTGTGTGTGTGTGTGTGTGTGTGTGTGTGTGTGTGTGTGGGTTTTGGGCGTTAGGTCAGGCGTGCAAGCATGTGGGCGTGCGGGCGGGTTGGAGGGGAGGTGAAAGAAGGTGCGTGCGGGTTGCTTGCATCTAGAGCAGGACCTCCCTGACAGTGTAATGAGCGAGGTGCTCGTGTGGACGTACCAATTATGAATGATTATCCCAGAGCCAGCGAGCCCATTAGGGTTGACCGCACTACCAACACACACACACACAGGATCCATTCATAGCTTTAAGAAGAGGTATGATAAAGCTCATGGCGCAGGGAGAGTGACCCAGTAGCGGCCAGTGAAGAGGCGGGGCCAGGAGCCATGACTGACCCCTGCAACCACAACAACTAAGTGAGTACACACACTCACACACACAGGTACGATAAAACTCTTGGAGCAGGGAGAGAGCGGACCTAATAGCGACTAGCGAAGAGGCGGGGCCAGGAGCTATGATTCAAACCTTGTAACCACAAATAGGTGGATACACACACACGTCTCTGGATGTTATTGTTCATCCTGGCGGGACCCTCGACACAGATGGTAATCATACTACAAGCACGTCCGGATGATTCAATTCCTCATCTAACTCTTTCTAGATGTACATAAATACTATGAGGAATTAGACACATGTGCAACACTTGGATGTCTTTACTGAGGCAACGTTTCGCCCCACAGTGGCTTTATCAGTCCTATGTTTTCTTCGGTTCTTATATTCCTGTGATGGTAACGTCACTGAGTCTCCTCTGGGTCGCTTATACTTCTCTTACAGACATTTTTTCTGTCAAGGTTACCTCACTAGGCCTTGCTCGGGTTCTCAGTAGGCCTAACAAAACAGGTGACAAGTAAATTACCCCCCTAGAGCAAGCCATTTACATAATTTCTTCCTAATCCAAGGTGAAAAAATCAGGTCGGCCAGACATGACGAGTAAAATACATGTATAACAGTTGTCTATCTTTATTATTGAAGAATGAAGCATTGGCCCAACATGTGGAAATGTTTAGTGAGCAAACGTTTCGCCAGCCATTGGCTTCTTCAGTGGTGGTGGTAGTAGTGGTGGTAGTGGTGGTGGTAGTAGTGGTGGTAGTGGTGGTGGTAGTAGTGGTGGTAGTGGTGGTGGTAGTAGTGGTGGTAGTGGTGGTGGTGGTAGTGGTGGTAGTGTGGTGGTAGTGTGTGGTAGTGGTGGTGGTAGTAGTGGTGGTAGTAGTGGTGGTGGTAGTAGTGGTGGTGGTAGTAGTGGTGGTGGTAGTAGTGGTGGTAGTGGGGTTGTAGTAGTGGTGGCAGTGGTGGTGGTGGTAGTGTGGTGGTAGTGGTGGTGGTAGTAGTGGTGGTAGTGGTGGTGGTGGTAGTGGTGGTAGTGGTGGTAGTGGTGGTGGAGTGGTGAGTGGTGGTAGTGGGGTGGGTAGTGGTGGTAGTGGTGGTAGTGGTGGTAGTGGTGGTAGTGGTGGTGTGGTGGTAGTGGTGGTAGTGGTGGTAGTGTAGTGGTGAGTAGTGTGGTAGTGGTGGTAGTGGTGGTGGAGTGGTAGTGGTAGTAGTGGTGGTGTGGTAGTGAGTGGTAGTAGTGGTGGTAGTGGTGGTAGTGGTGGTGGTAGTGGTGGTAGTGGTGGTAGTGGTGGTGGTAGTGGTGGTAGTGGTGGTAGTGGTGGTGGTGGTGGTAGTGGTGGTAGTGGTGGTGGTGGTGGTGGTGGTAGTGGTGGTAGTGGTGGTAGTGGTGGTAGTGGTGGTAGTGGTGGTAGTGATGGTAGTGGTGGTAGTGGTGGTAGTGGTGGTAGTGGTGGTGGTGGTGGTAGTGGTGGTGGTGGTGGTAGTGGTGGTAGTGGTGGTGGTGGTAGTGGTGGTAGTGGTGGTGGTGGTGGTAGTGGTGGTAGTGGTGGTAGTGGTGGTGGTGGTAACGTTTAAGAAACAAACGCAAAACAACAAATAGTAATAACAAGACATTACTTCTTCTCCCCCCTACCCTACTTCTTTCCCTCTCTTTCCCCTTCCCCTTCATCTCACCTCTTCCCATCTCTCCTCTTCCCAAACTCCTCCCTTTTCCTTTCACCTCGGACCTCCCCTTCTTTTTCCTTCTCTATATCTCTCTCCCTTCACATCCACCCTTCCCCTCTTCCCCATCTTTCTCCTCATCTTCCCCCTCCCCAACACTCCCCACCCACCGCTTCAAACTCCTCAGCATTTTGATAATGGAAGTTAAGTAGGTCAAAGTAGGCCAGCATCCCCTACTCTAATTGGCCTTCCTCAATAGCCGCTTTATAATGGCCTCACAAATATTTCACCAGCGCTATTGTCATGGTAGGGGTCGTTACGAAAGGTTAACAGTTTTGGAAGTAATCCCAAATGATCCGAAATCACTCTAACAACCCTTCAGATTGAACATGCACCTATTTAAGCCGCGCGTGAGGCAGAGTGGTCCATCAAGCTCTTGGGAAGAGCTGAGATAGAGCTGCCCCAAGCTCTATTGAAATCGAGTCTTCACTCAGATTCCTCAACGCTCTTGCTTGGGTCTTAGAAGCATTGCCACAATTATCATTACGTGTTGTTTCAAAGCTTAGAACTATGTACAGCTTCCCGGGTGTACATTAAATTTGTACCACTTTGCAGCTAAACGGTCCTCTGTACACCTAAGTAGTGTACAGTTACCAGACAGTACATTTCGTGTATTAATTTCTATCGCAACCAACCATCTGTTTCCTCATATGTATTGCTAAAGCAGAGTTAAGTTCTGTTGGAACAATATTAAAGAAAATAAAAAATAGAGAGAGTGAAATCTGGGATGTATTAGAGGAGGTGAGAAGAGCAGGAGGTGCACACAAGGAGGGCATCATCTACCTCTCCATTAGTTGCCATTGTGAGCTCGGTGTTGGGGGCCCTTGTTGACATTTCGCGTGTTCAAACAGTGGGCTGGGAGACTTAAGTTGGGTGGGAAGTATCTCTTATCCCTCGCTCTTCTAAATGATTGCTTGATCACTCACCCTCTCTGGCAGACACACACACACACACACACACACACACACACACACAAATAATCGACATGTGCCTAGGACAAAATGGTAACTAACACACACACTGACGAGCAAAAGAGATGTTAGGAAGTATTTCTTCAGTCAGGAAATGTGATGACATAATAAATAAAGTAGGAGGAGAGGGCATTACAAATGAGCAGGAAGTCTGCGAGAGAGTACACTGAGTATTAGACACACACAACAGAAGACAAGGTGAGGAATTAGACACATGTGCAACATCTGGGTATCAATACAAGGACATGAAGGGAAGACTATAGAACTATATATGAAAGACGAGGTTATCAGTCCCTCTGCCTTGGAGTTGGTGAAGAGTACCGTGATTGTCCAGGAGGAGGTGTCAGCATGGGCAAGTGTGACGAGTGGGGTTACACAAGGGTCACTGTTTTGACCACTGCTGTTTCTTGTGTACGTGAACGACCTGAGAGAAAAACCAGGTGGTATCCCTCTTCGCAAATTATGCGAAACAGGTGAAGCCTTGGAAAGACAACATCACACCTGGATAACTTACATAATTAAACTGACAAGTGACTATTGGAATTGATTCCCTGCAAATGCAAAAGTACGATAATTGGCGACAAGTAGAGAAGACCATAAATGGAGTACAGGTTCGAAGAACAAACGCTGCAAAGCTCCTCTCAAGGTGAAGGGTCTAGGGTCAGTACAGTGCTGAGTATATCGCCTGAGGCGCACATCAAACGAATTACTTAGGAGTCATTCACGACACTATGTACGATATATATCAGACCCATCCTAGAGCTTGCAGCACCAATATGGAACCCACACCTGATCAGGCAAGTCAAGAAACTTGAAACAGTGCAGAGGTTTGCAAGGAAACTAGTCCCAGAGCTAAGGGGTATGAGCTGTGAGAGGAGACCTAAACATTATGACATTAAAAGACTAAAGAGACAAGGAGTGATATGCTGACGATGTACAAAATGCTGAGAGGAATTGACAGGGAGAATTGTTCGTGAGGCGGGAAAGAGGAACAAGAGGGCACAGCTGGAAGTTAAAAACACGTGTCACATGGATGTTTAACCCACAGAGTAGTTAGAAAGTAGAACGATCTTGACAAGTAGGAACCATTCAAACTTTCAAGAATAGGTATGATATTGCTCACGAAAACAGGAAAGTGTGAACCCAGCAGTAGCCTGTTTGAGATGCAAAACCAGAGGCTGAGATTCGTCCCCTGCAACCACAAATAGGCCAATACACGTACAACTACATACGTTATATATATATATATATATATATATATATATATATATATATATATATATATATATATATATATATATATATATATATGCTAAATTCGCACACACACACACACACACACACAAACACACACATACAGACAGAGAATGTTCCAGAGATGGGACACAGCAACAAGGGGACACAGTTGGAAGTTGAAGACTCAAATGAATCACAGGGATGTTAGGAAGTATTTCTTCAGTCACAGAGTGGTCGAGAAGTGGAATAGCTTGGGAAGCGATGTAGTGGAGGCAGGTTCCATACATAGCTTTAAGGAGAGGTATGATAAAGCTCATGGAGCAGGGAGCGTGACCCAGTAGCGGCCAGGGACGAGGCGGGGCCAGGAGCTATGACTCGACCCCTGCAACCACAACTAGGTGAGTACACACACACAAAACACTCGTCTTTCCTCACATTATAGAGTAATGGCTGCTTCATCTGATCACCTTTGCATGCAGTGCTCCTGGAGGCCATCCTCACTCTCTGTATTACAACCTTATGCATGAAGCAATGAAGATAATCCGGGTGCTATCACCGTATAATGGTGTTCCGCCCTGTGTGATCACGGCTCTCGCACCCACTTTCCGCACATCTTCAACAGCTCTTCTTATCTCTCATTAACTCTGTGTCCTCTTCCATTCTCGGGGTCGTAAAAAACGTTGAAAAGAACAGGTGGGGAAAGTCTGACAGTGCTTAGTGGTAACTGTTCTGATTGTGGTGGTGGTTGTGGTGGTTAGTGGGTGGGGGTTGATGGTTGGTGGTGGGTAGTAGCGGTAATTGTGGTGGTGGTGGGTAGTAGTGTTGGATGTTTGTGGTGGTGGTGGTGGTGGTGGGTAGTAGTGATAGTTGGTGGTGGGTAGTAGTGGTAGTTGGTGGTGGGTAGTAGTGATAGTTGATGGTGGGTAGTAGTGATAGTTGATGGTGGGTAGTAGTGATAGTTGATGGTGGGTAGTAGTGATAGTTGATGGTGGGTAGTAGTGATAGTTGATGGTGGGTAGTAGTGATAGTTGATGGTGGGTAGTAGTGATAGTTGATGGTGGGTAGTGTAGTGATAGTTGGATGGTGGGTAGTAGTGATAGTTGATGGTGGGTAGTAGTGATAGTTGATGGTGGGTAGTAGTGATAGTTGGTGGTGGGTAGTAGTGATAGTTGATGGTGGGTAGTAGTGATAGTTGATGGTGGGTAGTAGTGATAGTTGATGGTGGGTAGTAGTGATAGTTGGTGGTGGGTAGTAGTGATAGTTGATGGTGGGTAGTAGTGATAGTTGATGGTGGGTAGTAGTGATAGTTGATGGTGGGTAGTAATGATAGTTGGTGGTGGGTAGTAGTGATAGTTGGTGGTGGGTAGTAGTGATAGTTGATGGTGGGTAGTAATGATAGTTGGTGGTGGGTAGTAGTGATAGTTGATGGTGGGTAGTAGTGATAGTTGATGGTGGGTAGTAATGATAGTTGGTGGTGGGTAGTAGTGATAGTTGGTGGTGGGTAGTAATGATAGAGCCCAGACTAGAATAGAAAACAGGATAACACAAATAATCACTCTACTGGGCCAAGTTGACACCATTAGTGGGGTGATATCTACTGATACTGCAATAGGAGGGGAAAAATTGAAGAAGGGAAGTTCATTGCTACGTTTCGCTTGTTATAATAACGAGACCCAGATGTTTCACACTTGTATTAAAAGTGCACTTACTCTGAGTGCTTCTCCAGAGTGCACTTACTCTGAGTGCTTCTCCAGAGTGCATTTACTCTGAGTGCTTCTCTAGAGTGCACTGATTGCAGAAGAGAAACAAATTCAGTATCCCTTGGTCTTTTATTGATGACGTTTCGCCCACGCAGTGAGCTTAATCACAATTTTGGCTTGGAAAAAAAGGTCACAGGAAAAAAGGTCACAGGAAAAAAAATCACAGAAAAAAAGGTCATAGGAAAAAAAGGTCACAGGAAAACAAGTCACGTTTTATTTAAATACCATAAACAAAGTAAAAAAATAAAAAATAACATATAGCAACACAATATAGCAACACAATTCACATGTGATGGCATCACACATATATAAAAAAATCAACGTTTTGTTCACTTTCTTAAGCAAGGTCAAGCAACGTAATCATAAACATTTATCTCACATGATATCCTGGCATTATATGTATAGTGTTAGGTTAGATTAGGTTAGGTTAGGTTAGGTGAGGTTACGTTACTTACGTTAGGTTAAGTGAGGTTAGGTTTGTATTGTTACTTTTTGTCTTGAGACATTTTTTCCTGGCTCCTAAATAACACACATCTGTTTGTGCCTTGAGCCCCAGTGTGTGGGCGAAACATCAGTGGACGACCAGTTGATACTACATCTCTGTACACTCATCTTGAGTGCGTGTGCTGAGGGCACCTGAGTGCCTGGAGTAGCGGTACTGAGAACATCAATGCGCGACAGGTCGTCTTGCAAGAGATGTCTCGTGACACTGACGAGAGACACATCTCTCCATCACAGCATCACTCACCCAAGACTACCTGGTCGCGGTCGCCTCTTATAAACCTCCTCTACTGCGATTTTTTTTGTATACGCGACTGAAAGAGTGGATCCAAAATTTAACAGCATATTTAAATACCTTTCTAATACGTGCTGGATACAAGACTAAGTGGATACAGTACACTCTTTTATAAAGCGCTACATAGTACAATTTTTTTTCGTAAAGGCGATTGAGAAAAAGGTGCATTCACAATTGTATAGCACATTAAAAGGCTTTCACAATACGTGCCATACAGTTGTAGGTGTTTTTTAATTGCAATTGTAAAAATGGCTCAAAAAAAGGCTTTATAAGAGAGGTTACTATATTGAGTGCGGTTTATGAACATAGACTTAATTGATAAAACACATGTGCAACCATTAGATGTTTTTATTCCGAAACGTTTGGTCTATAGAGTGGGCTTCTTCAGTCGAGTACAGAGGAGCAGTAGAGATGTAAAGACGATGTCATCAATCCCTCACCCTTGAAGACGTAGTGTTGAGGTGGTCAGTCCCTCACCCTTGAAGACGTAGTTTTGAGGTGGTCAGTCCCTCACCCTTGAAGACGTAGTTTTGAGGTGGTCAGTCCCTCACCCTTGAAGACGTAGTTTTGAGGTGGTCATTCCCTCAGTCTGGAGAAGAGTTTCACAAAACTACGTCTTCAAGGGTGAGGGACTGATTACATCGTCTTTATTTCTCTACTGCTCCTCTGTACTCGACTGAAGAAGCCACCTGCGTAGGTGAAACGTTTCGAAATAAAAATACCTAACTGTCGCACATGTGTCTTACTTATCATCATATTCAGAATGTTAATTAGTGGTTGTTGGTCCGTGAGACTGACACAGTCCTGGGGAGTCCAGCACACGTCTTCAAGACGTCCACTACAACTTCCTTCTTAACGTCTCGAATTAGATACTTAAGTGAGTACCTACGTGAGTACTTAGGTGAGTACCTTCGTGAGTACTTACGTGAGTACTTACATGAGTACTTACATGAGTACTTACGTGAGTACCTACGTGAGTACCTACGTGACTACTTACGTGAGTACTTACATGAGTACTTACATGAGTACTTACGTGAGTACCTACGTGAGTACTTACGTGAGTACCTACGTGAGTACTTACGTGAGTACCTACGTGAGTACTTACGTGAGTACCTACGTGAGTACTTACGTGAATACCTACGTGAGTACTTACGTGAGTACCTTTTATTCAGGAGCTGAACTTTCGGTGCCTACCGCCAGCCCGAGGCTGTAACCTCCACGGGAAGTTCCCTCCATGCCAGGTGAAATTTCAGAGGTTACCCCTTGAAGGCCCTTTCAGATGGCTCGGTCAGGTTACGTATCTCAAGACTGATGCACTGAATACATCGACTCCAGCCTGAAGGGACTGATTACCTCAAACTTCCATTGTTCTTCTCTGTATTGGACTGATGAAGCCACTGGCTGGCGACACGTTTCCTCAATAAAGATACCCAAGTGTTGCATATGTGTCTAATTTATCAACTTGTCGGTTTTCGAAACCATTTATATTTAATGTATATTGATACCTTATATATAAACACACACACACACACACACACACACACACACACAATAATCATAACAATCTCGCTTTTGTTTACACAAATTTAATGGAGGAGTCATTACGAAGACGGAGAGAGCTTCCCGGTGGTAAGGGGGCGAGTGTGAGGGAGAAGACTGTGAGGGAGAAGACTGTGAGGGAGAAGAGTGTGAGGGAGAAGAGTGTGAGGGAGAAGACTGCTGAACTAGCGGGAAGACAGTGTAAGGAGGGTTGAAGAAGGAGGAAAAAGTTGTAAGATATAGTTTAATGGGTGTAGTGTGGGTGGTAGTGTGGGTGTTGCAATGTGGGTTGTATGGGCTGTGGAGGGTTGTGTGGTGTGGGTGTTGGTGGTGTGGATGGCGTGGGTTGTGTAGATGGTGTGGTGTGGTGTGGGTTGTGTAGATGGAGTGGTGTGGTGTGGGTTGTGTAGATGGAGTAATGTGGTGTGGGTTGTGTAGATGGAGTGGTGTGGTGTGGATGGTGTGGGTTTTGTAGATGGTTTGGTGTGGTTGTTGAGTGTGGTGTGGGTGGTATAGTGTAGTTGTAGTGGGGTAGTATGGTGTAGGTAGTGTGGGTGGTGTAATGTTAGTAATGTGTGGGTGGTGTGGGTAGTGTGTGGGTGTAGTGGGTAGTGTGGGTGTAGTATGGGTGGTGTGGGTAGTGTGGGTGTAGTATGGGTAGTGGGGGTGAAGTATGGGTTGTGTGGGTGTAGTGTTTGTGTAGTGGGTGTAGTGTGGGTGGTGTGGGTGTAGTGTGGGTGGTGTGGGTGTAGTGTGGGTAGTGTGGGTGAAGTGTGGGTAGTGTGGGTGAAGTGTGGGTAGTGTGGGTGAAGTGTGGGTAGTGTGGGTGGTGTGGGTGGCCTGTGTATACCCACCCTACGCCCGCTAATTACTCTCTCTCTATTCATCCAAATGAAGCCTACTGCCGCCCACCTCCGCCCACACACACCCTAACCACCCACATCACACTCACCTCCGCCACTCTTAAGTCGTTTTCCCGCCCCCACCCACCCTTCACCTCGCCCATTTTAGGAAGTGACATATATCTATCACTAGTGAGGGTAGGAACTCCACCACCCCCTCCCCTGATCCTCCCCTGCTCGTCTCCCTCCCCTTCTTCTCCCCTCCCCTCTTCTCCCTATCCCCTCTTCTCCCATTCCCCTCTTGTCCTCTCTCCTCTTTACCCTTCCCCTCTTCTCCCCTCTCCTCTTATCCTCTTCTTTCTTCTTCCCTTCCCCTCTTCTCCCCTGCCCTAGTTATCTCTCTTCTACATTCTCTCCTATATGTCCCCCATATTCTCGCTCCCAAGTTCTTCTCTCCCT
Source organism: Cherax destructor (assembly GCA_009830355.1). Classification (NCBI taxonomy): domain Eukaryota; kingdom Metazoa; phylum Arthropoda; class Malacostraca; order Decapoda; family Parastacidae; genus Cherax; species Cherax destructor. The sequence continues at coordinate 173,010 of WNWK01000147.1, forward strand.
CCTCTCGCATCCCTCACAAAATATAGAGGATAAATTTACACACACAGGAGCTGTGACTCGACCTCTGCAACCACATATAGGTGAGCACACACACACACACACACACACACACACACACACACACACACACACACACACACACACGTCATCTACCTCATCTCTGTCAAAAGCGTCACCACGTCAAAGTCAATTACCTCAGCTGTCAAAGTGTTCCCCCTGTCAGTCCACTTACATGCACCAGCCACTTGAACGGTAGTTCACACCCACACGATAAATACAGGCAAAGTGGACCTGTGCAGTGTGTAATGATATCTATTAGCACACTTGCAGTACGGTGTGCCGGTACTTACGCTTGTGTGGGCGTGTACTTGTGCGTGTGTGGGCGTATGCAGGCGTATGCTTGATGGGAATGTGTGTGTGTGTGTGTGTGTGTGTGTTATTACGTACTTGTAGCTACAGGAACACTTTGTGCTCTTGGTGTTCCGCCTTCAGTCAGGTGTTCATTCCAAGATCTTTTTTCTTGAGTGATATTTGTAGTTTCCGGCTTCTCAAACTGTATTCCGTATTTGGTCTTCTCTCCCTAATTTTCACGAACTTGCACTTGCTGTCTTCCTGTAGCCCCTTTCTATCCTCTTCCATTTTCATTCTCATTAGTTTTTTGCAAACAATAATATTTAATTCAATTTCATCTGTCAGGTTACTTGTACATATGAAGAATAGTGACGGTCCTAGTACTGATCCCTGGGGAACTCTACTTCTCACACTTTCCCATCCTGAAAGGTCTTCCCTTAACATCACCCTCCGTCTTCTGGTCTGACCCACTGTAGGACTGCCTCGTATCCCTGCGTGTGCCTCTAATTTGTAAATCAATCTCTGGTGGTTTAGTGTCAAATGCGTTCTCACGTTCCACTCATCCTTGTTTCTATTGTTTGGTGTCATTTTATTCCCTCACAGAACTCCCGCAGTTTGATGATGAAATTAAGACACATGTGTAACATCTGGGTATCTTTATTGTAGACGTTTCGCCATCTAGTGGCTTTATCAATACAAATTCTAGGACATAATTTGAAGACAGTAGAACTATATATAAAAGATGAGGTAATCAGTGCTTCCTCGGCCTTGGAGTTGGTGTGAAGAGCACCGTAGAGGTGAAGACTCTTCACCACTATTCACTCACTATTCACCGCAGTTTAGTGAGGTACGACTTACCTTACCTGTGTAACCTTACAGACTTTCTGCAACAAAGTTCCTTCTCTCTTAGAGCTCAACTAAACTTTTAACTGATTATTTTTTCCAGTTCTCTGGATAGTAAGTCAGTGACACTGACTTGCAACTCAGCGCCTCTTGTTTGCCGTCCTGTTTGTCCTGCTTGTATACTGGGACCGTATTTGCAGGTTTCCAGCTGTCCGGTAGTTTTGTGGTATCCAGGGACATGTAGTTAATCTTTGTTATAGGTTCACATAGATCTTTTGTTCATTTTAATATTGATGGTGGTAGGTTGTTAGGCTCTTGATGTGTCAGACTCATGTGGTAATTTCATTGAAGATTGAGACACTTGTGAAACATTTAGAAAACTTTAATAAGGAAACGCTTCGCCAGTCAGTGGCTTCTTCGGTCCAATACAGAGAAGAACGATGGAAGATGAGGAGTGTGAAATAATCAGTCCCTGAGCCTGGAGTCAACTCCAGAAGCCACTGGCGGGCGAAACGTTTCCTCAGCGAAGATTCCCAAATATTGAACAAGTGTCTCATTCTTCAACTTGTTGATTTCTAAACCATTTAGATCAGAATAGTTTCATTACGTCCTCTTTTGTTATAGAAATTATATCCAATTTGTGTTGTTGGTCTCTGCTTACTATCACCTTCACTGTCTTCTTAATGAAGTCATTTTCTCTATCGTCTTCCGTGAGTCTCCCTCCTTTATTACTTAGTCTTTTTCCCTCATCGTTCTTTCCAGGTGAGTGTCTAGTAGCTCGGAACTTATCTAGCTTTTGCTGCGATGCCATTCTTAAAAATAAGACTGTGTCTTCTCTTGTCTTCTCTGTCTCTCTTCTGCTCTGCCTCTCTTCTTCTCTGTCTCTCTTCTTCTCTGCCCCTCTTCTTCTCTGCCCCTCTTCCTCTTCTCTGCTTGTCTTCCACCGTGTTCTCTGTTTCCATGTTCTTTTAGGCCTTCCACTGACCTTCCCGGAACTCTGGGTAAAATAATAGATTTTATTTTTTTGTATTTTGTAGAGAAAATCAAGTTAGGTCACCATGGTGACGGTGACCACTTGAGGTTACCATAGTGACGGTCACCAGGTCAGGTCACCACATGTGGTCACCAAGGTGACAGTGGGGGACACATTAATCAGTTCCACTGTTAATGAGAAACACTGGGAGGTGGTTTAAGTGGTTGAGGTGGTGGTGTGGGCGTGTCTCAGGTGATGCTGTGGTCACTGTGTTAATTACCCTCACACACACACACACACACCAGGGGCCAGGAGCTGTGAATCGACCCCTGCAACCAAAACTAGATGAGTACACACACATACACACAAAAAAACTGTGTCTATCACCAAACGGTAAATCTCTCTCTCTCTCTCTCTCTCTCTCTCTCTCTCTTCTCTCTCTCTCTCTCTCTCTCTCTCTCTCTCTCTCTCTCTCTCTCTCTCCTAAGGGATTACATCACGGGGTTAAATTAAATCCACTGGGTGTACCCCACCTCTCCCTTGTTCCATGTTACCACCCTTCCATTTGTTCCTTCCTTCCTGTCTCACTACACTCTCTCATCCCTTCCCTTCGTACTCCCCTTTCCCATCCCTTCCTATTTCCATCTGTCGTTCCTCTCCTCCCTTTTTTCCCCTACATCCCTGCTACCATCTCCCTCCCTTCTTCCATCCATCCATCCTTCCTTCTTTCCCTCCTGTCTCCCTATTATTATGACTTTTATCACCACTGTTATGACTACTTCTACTACCACCATCATAATCAATGCTACTACTGCTACTACAACTGCTACTACTGCTGCTATTACTGCTGCTACTATTACTACTGCTACTATTACTATTACTACTACTACTACTTTCACCCACTTTTTATATTTATCAAAAATGGAGGCATCAGCAGTGTGCTGCTGCTGCTGCTGCTGCTCTATTCTACATAACAAAACATACACAAAAGGCAGAGAAGACCCACTATTAAGACGACGACTGTCTTGGAGTCTCAGCTTTTGTTTATAAGTGTGTTGAGGGTGCGTGGGAAACTCGGGGGGATGCTGGCAGACTTTTCCCAACAAAAACTGAGATATTTGTTTTCAAAAAAATAATTTAGAATCAGAGTGCCTAATACTGTTGACTGTAAGGAGCATTTTATACTCAATTTAAAAGAAAATTGTTATGTATTGCGATAAATAGAAGAACAAGAGATAGCTTTTATTTAGGATAGTAGGAGAGGTGAGGGTGACTCGTGAGAACTGCTGGAGAGGTGAGGGTGACTCGTGAGAACTGCTGGAGAGGTGAGGGTGACTCGTGAGGACTGCTGGAGAGGTGAGGGTGACTTGTTGAAGACTGCTGGAGAGATGAGGGTGACTTGTTGAAGACTGCTGGAGAAGTGACCTGAATATGTGAATATCTGTGTAGGTCAGGTTGTGTAAAGCTGAACATTCCTTGATAACTCTCACCTGTGTTGTGACCAGTGGTCAGCAACATCACAACTGCATTATTCGTCCCATCAAATCACAGAACGAGTGGGACTCCAACCCGAGGCAGGCGAGTCCCATGCTGATCCTGTGGGCGGTAGGCAAAGGGTTACAAAGGAAAGTAATGGGTCCAGGAATTGATCCTCAAAGTTTTCATAACGAGAAAGCTAAAACAGTCGTTAACTATTTACAAATTAGTGATCTGGTGACGATTGTAATGAATTGTTTATACAGATATAAATTCAGTCAAAAGACCATCACAGTATAGCTTGCATACTGTGATATGTAATAATTCTCAACATTTTAACACAGCGTGGTTGAATTTGAACGAGTTGAAGTGGGTGAGTGTTGATTAAAGTTGAAATTAATAGACTCTGGTCTGATTATGCCTTTCCGGTGGCTGTTAAAACACAAAGCTTTTAAGTTTACGTTTAATGCTCAGACGAATATTGTCTGTGGTGAGAATATTGTCTGTGGTGAGAATATTGTCTGTGGTGAGAATATTGTCTGTGGTGAGAATATTGTCTGTGGTGAGAATATTGTCTGTGGTGAGAATATTGTCTGTGGTGAGAATATTGTCTGTGGTGAGAATATTGTCTGTGGTGAGAATATTGTCTGTGGTGAGAATATTGTCTGTGGTGAGAATATTGTCTGTGGTGAGAATATTGTCTGTGGTGAGAATATTGTCTGTGGTGAGAATATTGTCTGTGGTGAGAATATTGTCTGTGGTGAGAATATTGTCTGTGGTGAGAATATTGTCTGTGGTGAGAATATTGTCTGTGGTGAGAATATTGTCTGTGGTGAGAATATTGTCTGTGGTGAGAATATTGTCTGTGGTGAGAATATTGTCTGTGGTGAGAATATTGTCTGTGGTGAGAATATTGTCTGTGGTGAGAATATTGTCTGTGGTGAGAATATTGTGGTTGTTTTTAGCAGTGTTCTTGTTCTCAGTTATGCTCACTAATTCCTTGATATTATTAAAGGTATCTGTGGAGCATGTATATGGGAGTACATGGGAAAGACAGACAGAAGAGGACCTGGAAGCACACACTGAGGCTGTCTACTGGGAAAAACTTATACTTCTATCTAGACAGAACCATCGTTTGTTATCTAGGTGTGAGTCATGGATACAAAAGCAGAAGGCCGAAGGAGTCTGGATTTCTGAACCGTGTGTTGGTGTCAGCTGGGTAGAAGGAAGCCAGTCTGTGGCCTGTCAGTGTTCCTCCAACATCCGTAGAACACGTTACTCAGCGTAAATCTCCCATCAACACTGCCAGTGTTGTGATCCTGTTGTGGAAAAGACATGTACGGTTCATGTCCTGAACTGTACATAAGGGTCTTTTTCCATATCTTGTCTTTATCACCATATCATTTTTCAGTTGTGATTCTCTCCATGACTTTACCGACACGACCTCCAAACTTTCCCGCTGAGTCGAAGGTGTCACTAGTTCACAAATAACCCGCACATAGCACAGTGAGACTTATGACGACGTTTCGGACCGACTTGGACCATTAACTAGGCACATGGTTAATGTTCCAAGTCAGACCGAAACGTCGTCATAAGTTTAAATCTCCTATTCGCGGGTTACCTGAGAATTGTTCCAGTCACTGTATTGAGCCCTTTTATCCTTAGTGTCTAGCTAGCCAGAAGAGAATCACGTGGCCGGCTAGAAGTCAGGTCTGTCCTGGACAGCAGGAAGGAAGCCAGGGTAGAGCTGGGTAGCTCCATCTCTCTGAAGCAGCCAAGAAGAAATATATGAGGGATACGCCGTCTGTCACTTTATTTAAAAAAATATTTGAACCTTCTTGTAAAAGTGAGATGAGGTTTTGTTTACCAGTGAAGAGACTATGTAATGTTTGGGGCAATAAAAGGAAATGAAATGGAGTGTTCTGGGTTTATTGAGATTGTGTAATACTCTCTCTCTCTCTCTCTCTCTCTCTCTCTCTCTCTCTCTCTCTCTCTCTCTCTCTCTCTCTCTCTCTCTCTCTCAGAACTTGATTCAGAATGTCACCTATGATCTGAGAGGGATTCACCTACAACCTTCATCTCTTACCACTTCCCCTTCTTCATAATCCCTCTATACCCCAACTCCCCACCCTAACCCCTACTTCCTCCACATTCCCCACTCTTCCAGCCCCTTCCCCCCTCTTCCCCACACGCGGAGTTCCTGTTTCCAGAGCGGCCAATCAAGACGAGTTTCTCATTAGTGTTGCAGTTGGTAACACGATTCCTGCGAGTCATTACGAGAGGCAATTATTGCAACACGAGTCCTGGTGGACTCGTGTGAGTCCTGGTGGAGCCCAGGTTCCTACGACCTGTTAGGACCTGTAGAAATAAACCAGGACCTGAAGTACCCCGCTAGGACCTGTAGGAACAAGAAGGGAGCTGAAGTAACCCTCCAGGACTTGTAGGAACATGACAGGACCTGAAGTAATCCTCAAGGACTCGTATGAACAAGCCAGGACCTGAAGTAACTCTCTAAGACCTGTAATATCAAGGCAGGATCTGAAGTAACCCGCTAGAACCTGTCGAAAGAGCCCTAGACCTGTAGCAGTCACCTGAACCGTGAACATCCGAGGCCAACCAGAGCTTACCAGGTCTCGTTAAAACCAGTTAAAAACCTCAAACCCGTCTAAAAATAAACCTACCATAATGTATCAGAAGCTTCACATTCAGGTAAGGCAAATATGCCAGCTGAAATCTACCGGAATCTACTCCAACCCTCCTGCCAAGAAAGGATGGTACTCCAGGCGCTCTTGGTAAGATTTAAAATTTCTACTAGAGCTCAACCCTTTATTTAGTTCACGGAGTGGTGGAGGCTCGATCCTCCGTCTTGTAAACATTAGACAGAAAGTTTACTCACTCAGCCAAGAATCCCTCTTACTGTGAAGATGTAGAGAGAGAGAGAGAGAGAGAGAGAGAGAGAGAGAGAGAGAGAGAGAGAGAGAGAGAAAGAGAGAGAGAGAGAGAGAGAGAGAGAGAGAGAGAGAGAGAGAGAGAGAGAGAGAGAGAGAGAGAGAGAGAGAGAGAGAGAGAGGAGAGGTGAGACGGTAAAGACAAAGAGGAGACAAATTTACTAGGAATGAAAAAAAAACAAGTTTTGAATAGCGGACTTCCAGCTGTGTGGGAACACACTTACCACAACCACAGGTTACTGAACCCTTGCTTATATATTGAGAGAGAGAGAGAGAGAGAGAGAGAGAGAGAGAGAGAGAGAGAGAGAGAGAGAGAAAGAGTAAATCTCCAGCTAGCTACTACTCTCATTACCGCGTCAAAGACAAATAAGACTCTTAAAAGAAAAGAAAAGAGGAAAGACTACAAGAAAATTAAGGAAAGTAATTAAAAAAACAATGAATATTTATACCCAGGAGGGAAATTGTCACTCGGGGAAGGGGGAGGGAAGGGGAAGGGAGGGAGGGGAGGGTAGTTAAGGAAGTAGTTGGGGAATGCTTGTCAGTGGAAGTGGTGTGGGGTGGTAGTAAAGGGATGGGGGTGGTAGTTAAGGGATGGGGGTGGTAGTTAAAAGATGGGGTGCTGGTTAAGGGATGGGGCGATAGTTAAGGGATAGGGTGGTAGTTAAGGGATGGGGGTGGTGGTTAAGGGATTATGGTGATAGATAAGGGGATGGGGTGGTAGTTAAGGGATGGGGTGGTAGTTAAGGGATGGGGTGGTAGATAAGGGTTAGGGTGGTAGTTAAGGGATGGGGTGGTAGTTAAGTGATGGGGTGATAGTTAAGGGATGGTGTAGTTAACGAAATACCTGTTCTTGCCCCTTCCCAAATTTTCATAACCTGTCGTTTGCTGGGCTTGAAATCCAACAGCCAGTTCTCTGACCAATCTTACACTCTATCCATCTTCATGCACGGCCATTCCTCTCCACACTGTTCTTTAGTCTCCTCAAACAGCCACATCTGAATCTAACTCTTCTGGTCAACATTCACACATAATAGAAACAACGCCGGTCCTAATACTGATTCTTGAGGAACCCCACTTGTTACGCTATCCCCGCCTTCTCTTCAACATGTTATTCCAGTTTCTGGTGACGAACAATATCAAATGCCTTCAACAACAACAACAACAATAATAATAATAATAATAATAATAATAATAATAATAATAATAATAATAATAATAATGATAATGATAATAATAATAATAATAATAATAATAATAATAATAATAATAATAATAATCAACAACAACAATAATAATCTTTATTTCTAGCAGAGGAAACTGGACAAATATCTTCACCAGGTGCCAGATCAACCAGGCTGTGATGGATATGTGGGGCAGCGGGCCTCCAGCAGCAACAGCCTGGTTGACCAGGCAAGCACAAGACGAGCCTGGCCCATGGCCGGGCTCAGAGAGTAGATACTCTCGAAACTCTTCAAAGGTATTCAAAGGTAGCAGTACATGATACAACTTATACAGACCATAGCTCACATCAATGACATGCTACATAGAAAGTCCCTGGTTATGTAGAGCATTTCCCGCAACTTAGGTTAATTTTGTCCCCCAGGATGCCACCCACACTAGTCGGCTAACACCCAGGTACCTACTTACTGCTAGGTGAACAGGGTCAGCAGGTGTAAGGTGACTAACACCCAGGTACCTACTTACTGCTAGGTGAACAGGGTCAGCAGGTGTAAGGTGACTAACACCCAGGTACCTACTTACTGCTAGGTGAACAGGGTCAGCAGGTGTAAGGTGACTAACACCCAGGTACCTACTTACTGCTAGGTGAACAGGGTCAGCAGATGTAAGGTGACTAACACCCAGGTACCTACTTACTGATAGGTGAACAGGGTCAGCAGGTGTAAGGTGACTAACACCCAGGTACCTACTTACTGCTAGGTGAACAGGGTCAGCAGGTGTAAGGTGACTAACACCCAGGTACCTAATTACTGCTAGGTGAACAGGGTCAGCAGGTGTAAGGTGACTAACACCCAGGTACCTACTTACTGCTAGGTGAACAGGGTCAGCAGGTGTAAGGTGACTAACACCCAGGTACCTACTTACTGCTAGGTGAACAGGGTCAGCAGGTGTAAGGTGACTAACACCCAGGTACCTACTTACTGCTAGGTGAACAGGGTCAGCAGGTGTAAGGTGACTAACACCCAGGTACCTACTTACTGCTAGGTGAACAGGGTCAGCAGGTGTAAGGTGACAACACCCAGGTACCTACTTACTGCTAGGTGAACAGGGTCAGCAGGTGTAAGGTGACAACACCCAGGTACCTACTTACTGCTAGGTTAACAGGGTCAGCAGGTGTCTTTAGGAAACACGTCCAAATGTTTGTATGAGAGACAAGATTTGTTATCGAAAGAGAGAGAGAGAGAGAGAGAGAGAGAGAGAGAGAGAGAGAGAGAGAGAGAGAGAGAGAGCGAGAGAGAGAGAGAGAGAGAGAGAGAGAGAGAGAGAGAGAGAGAATAGTAAAAGACAAAGAACTGGCAATACGCTTTCGAAAAATTTAGTGTCGCCTTAAATCGTCCCAGCGGGTGGGTTTATGGACTGTTTGTGGTGGAGGGGTGGGGAGGGGGAGGGGGAGGAGAGGGGGTAGAGAGAGGGAGGGTGAAGTTGGAGAGGGAAGGGGGAGAGGGGAGGGAGGGGTGATGAGGGGGAAGATGGGACCAGGCATCTATTCATTCTCGCCCACTTTTCCCCACTAATACTACCACCACCGCTTAACCTCAAGCCAGCACCACCCCAGCACCACCCCAGCACCACCCCAGCACCACCCCAGCACCACCCCAGCACCACCCCAGCACCACCCCAGCACCACCCCAGAACCACCCCAGTACCAGGCTTTTACCACCCCACCACCAGGCCTTCACCACCCTAGTACCAGGCCATCACCACCCCAGCACCAGGCCATCACCACCCCAGCACCAGGCCTTCACCACCCTAGCACCAGGCCTTCACCACCCTAGCACCAGGCCTCACCACCCTAGTACCAGGCCATCACCACCCCAGCACCAGGCCTTCACCACCCTAGTACCAGGCCTTCACCACCCCAGCACCAGGCCATCACCACCCCAGCACCAGGCATCCACCAACCAGGCTCACCACCCCAGCACCAGGCCTTCACCACCCCAGCACCAGGCCATCACCACCCCAGCACCAGGCCTTCACCACCCCAGCACCAGGCCTTCACCACCCCAGCACCAGGCCATCACCACCCCAGCACCAGGCCATCACCACCCCAGCACCAGGCCTTCACCACCCCAGCACCAGGCCTTCACCACCCCAGCACCAGGCCATCACCACCCCAGCACCAGGCCTTCACCACCCCAGCACCAGGCCATCACCACCCCAGCACCAGGCCTTCACCACCCCAGCACCTCTACAGCATTTAGAATACTTTGCCGTCTACTAAGACATTGCACACACACACACACACCACACAACACACACACACACAGGGATGGGGCACAGACACATCACCACCTCAACCACAACTAGGTAGTATACACACACAATACACACACAACAAATCACACACAAATATACACACACACATATATATATATATATATATATATATATATATATATATATATATATATTATATATATATTTATAAATATATAATATATATATATATATATATAAACTTAATAAATTATATATTACTGTAATATATGATTTCTGTTATGAAATCATAACGAAGATTCTCCTCTGTACTTGAGAGAAGACTTAATAGAGAGTTCAATATCACCTGGAGGCAACACTATCTGTTAGTAATGCAGTTAGTAAACAAGGAGGTACTGTGTACGTTGAAGGGGCAGGTTACACGTCAGCAACACCACCAGGAGGAGGTATACCTGTGTACGTTGAAGGTGGCAGGTTAACGTCAGCAACACCACCAGGAGGAGGTATACCTGTGTACGTTGAAGGTGGCAGGTTACACGTCAGCAACACCACCAGGAGGAGGTATACCTGTGTACGTTGAAGGTGGCAGGTTAGACGTCAGCAACACCACCAGGAGGAGGTATACCTGTGTACGTTGAAGGTGGCAGGTTAGACGTCAGCAACACCACCAGGAGGAGGTATACCTGTGTACGTTGAAGGTGGCAGGTTAGACGTCAGCAACACCACCAGGAAGAGGTATACCTGTGTACGTTGAAGGTGGCAGGTTAGACGTCAGCAACACCAGGAGGAGGAGGAGGTATACCTTACGTCTCCATGGTTAAAATAAACGTTTCCGGTCCACCACCAATTAACAATTATTTAGGATCATGTGATGATACCACTTACCGTTTCCACTCATCAACACACTCATCTCTCCTCATCAACTTATTGGATTTGTTATGTAGCTGTGTTATTACACTGGCTAATAACTCGGCTGCAGTTACAGGACGGAAGTTAACCCTCTGCTAGTTAATCTTTCATTTATAAATTACAGTTATTATCATTGTTTATTATTTAATACTACTCAATTATTTATTTATAAATTATAATCTTTCCAATTTTGTCTAATTATAAATATACTGAAGAATAAAAAGTCACTCAGGAGAGGAACTTCAAGGCAACGTTTCGCTCTCTTCTGGACCGTTGTCAAGTAATAACTGATAATTATTCTAATCTTTATGATAATTGTTGGTCGCAACCTCCCGTAGCTCATGCCACTCTCCTGGCACTCTGAGGAAATGTTTTGGTGGCATATCTGTTGCACTGGGTCCTCCTCTCTGATGAATGTGTCCTCTTGTTCCAGAATAACTGGAGAAGCAACATGATGAGCAGGATGCCTCCGGGCCTGAATAAACGAAGAAAAAAGGGCCTCGTAAGAAGAAAATCAGATAATCACTGTTTATGACTCGTTAAATAGTCACTCAATTGAGTGTTATGTCAGTATGAGGCAGACAGGTAAAACAACCGCTTCAAGACGACAGAGCAGATGAACTCTGTGTATCTTTGGCTTGAAGAGAGAAAATAGTATGTAACACACTGCTTCCTCAAGGTTATTGAGCTGATCAATTTGGTCAACTCGTTTAGTGCATCGCAGGCAATCGTTAGTATTTCAAGAGACCAGGAAGCTCTGAGAGTCGCACCTAAGATTCTCAGGTGAATATACGCATGTGTGATCTGCGGTTCTGCGGTCCAGTCTGGGAGATGGGATGTGTTGGGATCTGGGCCACAGCCAGGTATATTGTATGTAGGCAGTAGGGCATAAGATATAGTAAATTATATACAGAGAAAATCAACAGAATTAAAAATATGCACAACTGACATATGCATCCCTTCCCAGCCCTGATCCTAGATCTAGCCCCAGGCCTTTCCCACCCCACTCAAGTTCTAACCCAAAACCCAGCCCCAGCCCTCCCCAGCCCTGACACTCAGTTCTCCTCTACCCCGCCCCCTTTCGTGACGAGGATCCCCGAACTTCGTGAGTGGATGAATGTGAGAGTAAACGAGCAAGTGAGTGAATCAGTAAATGAATTACTGTGTAACTTTTTCCCTCAAGATTGACAGTGAGCTTCACCTCCAAACTGAGCAGCATATAAGCAGTATCAACATACTACTGAAGAGTAACATTCACATGCATGAAGCACTCGCTCATACAGACATTCACCTCGACGCTGCCCCCAGTGTCTCCATAATTTAATCAACAATAACTGCGCGATGCTAAAACAATCCAAGAGAGTAGTAATTGTGGGAGAAAGAAAAATAATCTCCAAAAGCAAGAGCAAATACGAATAACATCCTATATTTACTGTAATAATAACACGGCTCTGCTGTAACCACACACTACTTACAAACGTGATTTATAAATTGACTTACAAAGTGACTTACTTATAAAGAGAAGAGAAGAAGACATGCATTATTAAATAGAAGTGGTTAAGTGTGTGGTAGTTAGGAGGTTAGACGAGGGAAGAGTTAAGGTGGCTTAGAGAAGTTAATAACCCAGGTAATGACCCGGCTTTCAGATTTAATTACGTGCAATTTACTCAACGATATAATTATATTCTTTCACTGTGTTTGTCTATGTTAGTGTCGTTATGTTTTTGTTCCTTCTGGATTACTGTGTTGACTTTGTATGTGTGTGTGTGTGTGTACTCACCTAATTGTACTCACCTAATTGTGGTTGCAGGGGTCGAGACTCAGCTCCTGGCCCCGCCTCTTCACTGTCCGCTACTGGGTCTCTGCTCTCCCTGCTCCATGAGCTTTATCATACCTCGTCTTAAAGCTATGTATGGTTCCTGACTCCACTACATCGTTTGCTAGACTATTCCACTTCCTGACTACTCTATGGCTGAAGAAATGCTTCCTAACATCCCTTTGACTCATCTGAGTCTTCAGCTTCCAGTTGTGTCCCCTTGTTTCTGTGTTCCCTCTCTGGAACATCCTGTCACTGTCTACCTTGTCGATTCCCCGCAGTATTTTGTATGTAGTTATCATGTCTCCTCTAACCCTTCTGTCCTCCAGTGTTGTTAGTCCTATTTCCCTCAACCTTTCTTCGTAGGACAGTCCTCTGAGTGTGGAACTAGCCTTGTCGCAAACCTTTGCACTTTCTCTAATTTCTTGACGTGATTGACCAGGTGTGGGTTCCAGACTGGTGCTGCATACTCTAGTATGGGCCTGACGTACACGGTGTACAGTGTCTTGAACGATTCCTTGTTAAGATAACGGAACGCTAATCTTAGGTTTGCTAGTCGCCCATCATACCTCGTCTTAAAGCTATGTATGGTTCCTGCCTCCACTACCTCACTTGCCAGACTATTCCACTTCCTGACAACTCTATGACTGAAGAAATACTTCCTAACATCCCTTTGACTCATCTGAGTCTTCAACTTCTAATTGTGACCCCTTGTTTCTGTGTCCCCTCTCTGGAACATCCTGTCTCTGTCCACCTTATCTATTCCTCGCAGTATTTTATATGTCGTTATCATGTCTCCCCTAACCCTCCTGTCCTCTAGTGTCGTCAGGCCGATTTCCCTTAACCTTTCTTCGTAGGACAATCCCCTTAGCTCTGGGACTAGTCTTGTTGCAAACCTTTGCACTTTCTCTAATTTCTTGACGTGCTTGACCATGTGTGGGTTCCAAACTGGTGCTGCATACTCCAGTATGGGCCTGACGTATATGGTGTACAGAGTCTTGAATGATTCCTTAGTGAGGTATTGGAACGCTATTCTTAGGTTTGCCAGCCGCCCGTATGCTGCAGCAGTTATCTGATTGATGTGTGCCTCAGGAGATGTGCTCGGTATTATACTCACCCCAAGATCTTTTTCCTTGAGTGAGGTTTGCAGTCTTTGGCCACCTAGATTATACTTTGTCTGCGGTCTTCTTTGCCCTTCCCCGATCTTCATGTGTGTGTGTGTACTCACCTAATTGTACTCACCTAATTGTGGTTGCAGGGGTCGAGACTCAGCTCCTGGCCCCGCCTCTTCGCTGTCCGCTACTGGGTCTCTGCTCTCCCTGCTCCATGAGCTTTATCATACCTCGTCTTAAAACTATGTATGGTTCCTGCCTCCACTATATCTTTCTCTAGACTATTCCACTTCCTGACTACTCTGTGGCTGAAGAAATGCTTCCTAACATCCCTTTGACTCATCTGAGTCTTCAGCTTCCAGTTGTGTCCCCTTGTTTCTGTGTTCCCTCTCTGGAACATCCTGTCACTGTCTACCTTGTCGATTCCCGCAGTATTTTGTATGTCGTTATCATGTCTCCTCTGACCCTTCTTTCCTCCAGTGTTGTTAGTCTTATTTCCCTCAACCTTTCTTTATAGGACAGACCCTGAGTTGTGGAACTAACCTTGTCGCAAACCTTTGCACTTTCTCTAGTTTCTTTACGTGCTTGACCAGGTGTGGGTTCCAGACTGGTGCTGCATATTCTAGTATGAGGCTGACGTACACAGTGTACAGTGTCTTGAACGATTCCTTGTTAAGGTAACGGAACGCTAATCTTAGGTTTGCCAGTCGCCCATATGCTGCCGCAGTTATCTGGTTGATGTGTGCCTCCGGAGACGTGCTTGGCGTTATACTCACCCCAAGGTCTTTCTCCTTTGCCGAGGTTTGTAGCCTTTGTCCGCCTAGCCTGTACTCTGTCAGCGGTCTTCTTTGCCCTTCTCCGATCTTCATGACTTTGCATTTGGTGGGATTGAATTCGAGAAGCCAGTTGCTAGACCAGATGTGTGTGTGTGTGTGTGTGTGTGTGTGTGTGTGTGTGTGTGTTTTCTTGTATGTGAATTGAGTTACGGCTCCAAAGATTGGTAGTTGTCACTCAAAATCTATATTACAAATTCAATTTGACTAGATATTTCATTTTTGGATCAAGTGAGGAGAAAGATGTGTGATGGAGGGTGATGGTGAGTGATGGAGGGTGATGGTGAGTGATGGAGGGTGATGGTGAGTGATGAAAGGTGATGGAGGATGATCCTGGAGCACTGTGATGGAGGATGATGCTGGAACACTGTGATGGAGGATGATGATGGAACACTGTGATGGAGGATGATGCTGGAACACTGTGATGGAGGATGATGCTGGAACACTGTGATGGAGGATGATGATGGAACACTGTGATGGAGGATGATGATGGAACACTGTGATGGAGGATGATGCTGGAACACTGTGATGGAGGATGATCCTGGAACACTGTGATGGAGGATGATGCTGGAACACTGTGATGGAGGATGATCCTGGAACACTGTGATGGAGGATGATGCTGGAACACTATGATGGAGGATGATGCTGGAACACTGTGACGGAGGATGATCCTGGAACACTGTGATGGAGGATGATGCTGGAACACTGTGATGGAGGATGATCCTGGAACACTGTGATGGAGGATGATGCTGGAACACTGTGATGGAGGATGATGCTGGACCACTGTGATGGAGGATGATGCTGGAACACTGTGATGGAGGATGATGCTGGAACACTGTGATGGAGGATGATGCTGGAACACTGTGATGGATGCTGATGGAGAGAAAATCAACTATTCTTGACCTCTCATGTTTCTATATGAAAGAGAGAGAGAGAGAGAGAGAGAGAGAGAGAGAGAGAGAGAGAGAGAGAGAGAGAGAGAGAGAGAGAGAGAGAGAGAGAGAGAGACATAATGAAGACAGTATTGATCCACAACCTGGGACTCTCGCCAAGACCCGCCACCTCCCTCCTGATGGTGCTGGAGGAAGGAGGCTGTTGGAGGAGGAGGAGGAGGAGGGGAGAGGCTGGTGGTGGTTGATGAGGCTGAGGCGCAGTGGTGGTGGTGGTATTATTTTTATCATTTCGGATATGGTGGTTGTTCTAATGGCGGTGCAGGAAGCACAACACTGGTCCATCTACTGATGTAAGTCTAACACAACACTGGTCCATATACTGATGTAAGTCTAACACAACACTGGTCCATCTACTGATGTAAGTCTAACACAACACTGGTCCATCTACTGATGTAAGTCTAACACAACACTGGTCCATCTACTGATGTAAGTCTAACACAACACTGGTCCATCTACTGATGTAAGTCTAACACAACACTGGTCATCTACTGATGTAAGTCTAACACAACACTGGTCCATTACTGATGTAAGTCTAACACAACACTGGTCCATCTACTGATGTAAGTCTAACACAACACTGGTCCATCTACTGATGTAAGTCTAACACAACACTGGTCCATCTACTGATGTAAGTCTAACACAACACTAGTCCATCTACTGATGTAAGTCTAACACAACACTGGTCCATCTACTGATGTAAGTCTAACACAACACTGGTCCATCTACTGATGTAAGTCTAACACAACACTGGTCCATCTACTGATGTAAGTCTAACACAACACTGGTCCATCTACTGATGTAAGTCTAACACAACACTGGTCCATCTACTGATGTAAGTCTAACACAACACTGGTCCATCTACTGATGTAAGTCTAACACAACACTGGTCCATCTACTGATGTAAGTCTAACACAACACTGGTCCATCTACTGATGTAAGTCTAAACAACACTGGTCCATTATGACGAAGTGCTAACACAAACTGGTCCATCTCAAGAGGCAATGGAGTCATGCTCAAGACGACAAGGCGTCCTGGCTCAAGAGACGACAAGGACGTCCTGGCTCAAGAGACGACAAGGACGTCCTGGCTCAAGAGACGACAAGGACGTCCTGGCTCAAGAGACGACAAGGACGTCCTGGCTCAAGAGACGACAAGGACGTCCTGGCTCAAGAGACGACAAGGACGTCGATACTCAAGAGACGACAAGGGCGTCCTGGCTCAAGAGACGACAAGAGCGTCCTGGCTCAAGAGACGACAAGAACGTCCTGGCTCAAGAGACGACAAGGACGTCGATACTCAAGAGACGACAAGGGCGTCCTGGCTCAAGAGACGACAAGGGCGTCCTGGCTCAAGAGACGACAAGGACGTCCTGGCTCAAGAGACGACAAGGACGTCCTGGCTCAAGAGACGACAAGGACGTCCATGCTCAAGAGACGACAAGGACGTCCTGGCTCAAGAGACAACAAGGACGTCCTGGCTCAAGAGACGACAAGGACGTCCTGGCTCAAGAGCAGACAAGGACGTCCTGGCTCAAGAGACGACAAGGACGTCGATCTCAAGAGACGACAAGGGCGTCCTGGCTCAAGAGACGACAAGGGCGTCCTACTCAAGAGACGACAAGGACGTCCTGGCTCAAGAGACGACAAGGACGTCATCTCAAGAGACGACAAGGACGTCCTGGCTCAAGAGACGACAAGGACGTCCTGGCTCAAGAGACGACAAGGACGTCCTGGCTCAAGAGACGACAAGGACGTCCTGGCTCAAGAGACGACAAGGACGTCCTGGCTCAAGAGACGACAAGGACGTCCTGGCTCAAGAGACGACAAGGACGTCCTGGCTCAAGAGACGACAAGGGCGTCCTGGCTCAAGGAGACGCGCAAAGGACGTCCTGGCTCAAACGAAAGGGAATCCTCTCAAGAGACACAAGGACGTCCTGGCTCAAGACGACAAGGGCGTCCTGGCTCAAGAGACGACAAGGACGTCCTGGCTCAAGAGACGACAAGGACGTCCTGACCAAGAGACGACAAGGACGTCCTGCTCAAGAGACACAAGGACGTCCTGGCTCAAGAGACGACAAGGACGTCCTGGCTCAAGAGACGACAAGGACGTCCTGGCTCAAGAGACGACAAGGACGTCCTGGCTCAAGAGACGACAAGGACGTCCTGGCTCAAGAGACGACAAGGACGTCCTGGCTCAAGACGACAAGGACGTCTACTCAAGACGACAAGGCGTCCTGGCTCAAGAGACGACAAGGGCGTCCTGGCTCAAGAGACGACAAGAACGTCCTGGCTCAAGAGACGACAAGGACGTCGATACTCAAGAGACGACAAGGGCGTCCTGGCTCAAGAGACGACAAGGGCGTCCTGGCCAAGACACAGGCGTCCTGCCAAGAGACAGGACGTCCTGGCTCAAGAGACGACAGGACGTCCTGGCTCAGAGACAAAGGACGTCCTCTCAGAGACGCAAGGACGTCCTGGCTCAGAGACGACAAGAACGTCCTGGCTCAAGAGACGACAAGGACGTCGATACTCAAGAGACGACAAGGCGTCTGGCTCAAGAGACGACAAGGGCGTCCTGGCTCAGAGACGACAAGAACGTCCTGGCTCAAGAGACGACAAGGACGTCGATACTCAAGACGACAAGGGCGTCCTGGCTCAAGAGACGACAAGGGCGTCCTGGCTCAGAGACGACAAGGACGTCCTGGCTCAAGGACGACAAGGACGTCCTGGCTCAGAGACGACAAGGACGTCCTGCTCAAGACGACAGGACGTCCTGGCTCAAGAGACGACAAGGACGTCCTGGCTCAGAGACGACAAGACGTCTGGCTCAAGAGACGCAAGGACGTCGATACTCAAGAGACGACAAGGCGTCCTGGCTCAAGAACGACAAGGGTCCTGGCTCAAGAGACGACAAGCGTCCTGGCTCAAGGAGACAAGGACGTCGATACTCAGAGACGACAAGGGCGTCCTGGCTCAGAGACGACAAGGGCGTCCTGGCCAAGACGACAAGGACGTCCTGGCTCAAGAGACGACAAGGACGTCCTGGCTCAAGAGACGACAAGGACGTCCTGCTC
Organism: Cherax destructor; assembly: GCA_009830355.1. Lineage (NCBI taxonomy): Eukaryota > Metazoa > Arthropoda > Malacostraca > Decapoda > Parastacidae > Cherax > Cherax destructor. The sequence goes on from WNWK01000147.1 coordinate 191,753, forward strand.
AAGAGACGACAGGACGTCCTGGCTAAGAGACACAGGACGTCCTGGCTCAAGAGACGACAAGGACGTCCTGGCTCAAGAGACGACAAGGACGTCTACTCAAGACGACAAGGGCGTCCTGCTCAAAGACGACAAGGCGTCTGCTCAGAACGACAGATCCTGGCTCAAGGACGACAAGGACGTCGTACTCAAGACGACAAGGCGTCCTGGCTCAAAGACGACAAGGCGTCCTGGCTCAGAGACGACAAGGACGTCCTGGCTCAAGACGACAAGGACGTCCTGGCTCAAGACGACAAGGACGTCCTGCTCAAGAGACGACAGGACGTCCTGGCTCAAGACGACAAGGCGTCCTGGCTCAAAGACGACAGGACGTCCTGCTCAAGAACGACAAGACGTTCAAGAGACGACAAGGCGTCCTGCTCAGAGACGACAAGGACGTCCTGGCTCAAGACGACAAGAACGTCCTGGCTCAGAGACGACAAGGACGTCCTGCTCAGAGACGACAAGGCGTCCTGCTCAAGAGACGACAAGGACGTCTGGCTCAAGAGACGACAAGGCGTCCTGGCTCAAGAGACGACAGGCGTCTGGCTCAGAGACGACAAGGACGTCCTGGCTCAAGAGACGACAAGGACGTCCTGCTCAGAGACGACAGGACGTCTGGCTAAGCCAAGACGTCGACCAGAGGACAAGGCGTCCTGGCTCAAGACGACAAGGCGTCCGCTCAAGAACGACAAGAACGTCCTGGCTCAAGACGACAAGGACGTCATACTCAAGAGACGACAGGCGTCCTGCTCAAGACGACAAGGCGTCCTGGCTCAGAGACGACAAGGACGTCCTGGCTCAGAGACGACAAGGACGTCCTGGCTCAAGGACGACAAGGACGTCCTGGCTAAGACGACAGGACGTCCTCTCAAGACGCAAGGACGTCCTGGCTCAGAACGACAAGGACGTCTGGCTCAGAGACGACAAGGACGTCGACTCAGAGACGACAAGGCGTCCTGGCTCAAAAGACGACAAGGGCGTCCTGGCTCAAGACGACAAGACGTCCTGGCTCAAGGGCAAGGACGTCTACTCAAGACGACAAGGCGTCCTGCTCAAAGACGACAAGGCGTCCTGCAAGAGACGACAAGGACGTCTGCTCAAGACGACAAGGACGTCCTCTCAGAGACGACAAGGACGTCCTGCCAGCGCGGACGTCCTGGCAGACCAGACGTCTGCTCAAGACACAGGACGTCCTGGCTCAAGGCGACGACGTCATCCAGAGGCTCTGCTCAAGAGACGACAAGAACGTCCTGGCTCAAGAGACGACAAGGACGTCGATACTCAAGAGACGACAAGGGCGTCCTGGCTCAAGAGACGACAAGGGCGTCCTGGCTCAAGAGACGACAAGGACGTCCTGGCTCAAGAGACGACAAGGACGTCCATGGCTCAAGAGACGACAAGGACGTCCTGGCTCAAGAGACGACAAGGGCGTCCTGGCTCAAGAGACGACAAGGACGTCCTGGCTCAAGAGACGACAAGGACGTCCTGGCTCAAGAGACGACAAGGACGTCCATGCTCAAGAGACGACAAGGACGTCCTGGCTCAAGAGACGACAAGGCGTCCTGGCTCAAGAGACGACAAGAACGTCCTGGCTCAAGAGACGACAAGGACGTCGATACTCAAGAGACGACAAGGGCGTCCTGGCTCAAGAGACGACAAGGGCGTCCTGGCTCAAGAGACGACAAGGACGTCCATGCTCAAGAGACGACAAGGACGTCGATACTCAAGAGACGACAAGGACGTCCTGGCTCAAGAGACGACAAGGACGTCCTGGCTCAAGAGACGACAAGAACGTCCTGGCTCAAGAGACGACAAGGACGTCCTGGCTCAAGAGACGACAAGAACGTCCTGCTCAAGAGACGACAAGGACGTCCTGCTCAAGAGACGACAAGGACGTCCTGGCTCAAGAGACGACAAGGACGTCCTGGCTCAAGAGACGACAAGGACGTCCTGTCTCAAGAGACGACAAGGCGTCCTGGCTCAAGAGACGACAAGGGCGTCCTGGCTCAAGAGACGACAAGACGTCATGCTCAAGAGACGACAAGGACGTCCATGCTCAAGAGACGACAAGGACGTCCTGGCTCAAGAGACGACAAGGACGTCCTGGCTCAAGAGACGACAAGGACGTCCTGGCTCAAGAGACGACAAGGCGTCCTGGCTCAAGAGACGACAAGGGCGTCATGGCTCAAGAGACGACAAGGACGTCTGCTCAAGAGACGACAAGGACGTCCATGCTCAAGAGACGACAAGGACGTCCTGGCTCAAGAGACGACAAGGACGTCCTGGCTCAAGAGACGACAAGGACGTCCTGGCTCAAGAGACGACAAGGAACGTCCTGGCTCAAGAGACGACAAGGACGTCCTGGCTCAAGAGACGACAAGGACGTCATGCTCAAGAGACGACAAGGCGTCCTGGCTCAAGAGACGACAAGGACGTCCTGGCTCAAGAGACGACAAGGACGTCCTGGCTCAAGAGACGACAAGGACGTCCTGCTCAAGAGACGACAAGGGCGTCCTGGCTCAAGAGACGACAAGGGCGTCCTGGCTCAAGAGACGACAAGGACGTCCTGGCTCAAGAGACGACAAGGACGTCCTGGCTCAAGAGACGACAAGGACGTCCATCTCAAGAGACGACAAGGCGTCCTGGCTCAAGAGACGACAAGGGCGTCCTGGCTCAAGAGACGACAAGTACGTCCTGGCTCAAGAGACGACAAGGACGTCCTGGCTCAAGAGACGACAAGGACGTCTCTCAAGAGACGACAAGGGCGTCCTGGCTCAAGAGACGACAAGGGCGTCCTGGCTCAAGAGACGACAAGGACGTCCTGGCTCAGAGACGACAAGGACGTCCTGGCTCAAGAGACGACAAGGACGTCCTGGCTCAAGAGACGAAAGGCGTCCTGGCTCAAGAGACGACAAGGACGTCCTGGCTCAAGAGAACGAGCAAAGGGCGTCCTGGCTCAAGAGACGACAAGGACGTCGGCTCAAGACGAGGCGTCCTGGCCAAGAGACAGGCGTCCTGGCTCAAGAGACGACAAGGACGTCCTGGCTCAAGAGACGACAAGGACGTCCTGGCTCAAGAGACGACAAGGACGTCCTGGCTCAAGAGACGAAAGGCGTCCTGGCTCAAGAGACGACAAGGCGTCCTGGCTCAGAGACGACAAGAACGTCCTGCTCAAGAGACGACAAGGACGTCGAACTCAAACGACAAGGCGTCCTGGCTCAGAGACGACAAGGGCGTCCTGGCTCAAGACGACAAGACGTCCTGGCTCAAGAGACGACAAGGACGTCCTAGAGACGACAGGGCGTCCTGCTCAAGAGACGACAAGGCGTCCTGGCTCAAGGACGACAAGGACGTCCTGGCTCAAGAGACGACAAGGAGTCCTGGCTCAAGAACGACAAGGACGTCCTGCTCAAGAGACGACAAGGACGTCCTGCTCAAGAGACGACAAGGCGTCCTGGCTCAGAGACGACAAGGACGTCCTGGCTCAAGAGACGACAAGGACGTCCTGCTCAAGAGACGACAAGGACGTCCTGCTCAAGAGACGACAAGGGCGTCTGGCTCAGAGACGACAAGGGCGTCCTGGCTCAGAGACGACAAGACGTCCTGGCTCAGAGACGACAGGACGTCCTGTGAGCTCGCCAAGAGACGACAAGGACGTCCTGGCTCAGAGACGACAAGGACGTCCTGCTCAGAGACGACAAGGACGTCGCTCAGAGACGACAAGGACGTCCTGCTCAAGAGACGACAAGCGTCGGCTAAGACGACAAGACGTCCTGGCTCAAGAGACGACAAGGACGTCCTGCTCAAGACGACAAGGACGTCCTGGCCAAGAGACGACAAGGACGTCCTGCTCAGAGACGACAAGGACGTCCATGCTCAAGACGACAAGACGTCTCTCAAGAGACGACAAGGACGTCCTGCTCAAAGACGACAACGAGCACGTCCTGGCTCAAGAGACGACAAGGACGTCCTGGCTCAAGGACGACAAGGACGTCCTGCTCAAGAACGACAAGGACGTCTGCTCAAGAGACGACAAGGACGTCCTGCTCAAGACGACAAGGACGTCCTGGCTCAAGAGACGACAAGACGTCCTGGCTCAAAGACGACAAGGACGTCCTGCTCAAGAGACGCAAGGACGTCGCTCAAGAGACGACAAGGACGTCCTGCTCAAGAACGACAAGGACGTCCTGGCTCAAGACGACAAGGACGTCCTGGCTCAAGAGACGACAAGGACGTCCTCTCAAGACGACAAGGACGTCCTGGCTCAAGAGACGACAAGGCGTCCTGGCTCAAGAGACGACAAGGACGTCCTGGCTCAGAGACGACAAGGACGTCTGCTCAAGAGACGACAAGGACGTCCTGCTCAAGACGACAAGGCGTCCTGCTCAAGAGACGACAAGGACGTCTGCTCAGAGACGACAAGGACGTCTCTCAGAGACGACAGGAGTCGCTCAAGACGACAAGGACGTCCGCAACTCTGGTAGAGACGCGCCGGTCGGCGAGCATAAAAGGCGTCGCTCAGACACAGCTTAAGAACGTCCTGCTCAGAGACGACAAAAGAGACGACAAGGACGTCCTGGCTCAAGAGACGACAAGGACGTCCTGGCTCAAGAGACGACAAGGACGTCCTGCTCAAGAGACGACAAGGACGTCCTGGCTCAAGAGACGACAAGGGCGTCCTGCTCAAGAGACGACAAGGACGTCCTGGCTCAAGAGACGACAAGGACGTCCTGGCTCAAGAGACGACAAGGACGTCCTGGGTCAAAAGACGACAAGGACGTCCTGGCTCAAGAGACGACAAGGACGTCCTGGCTCAAGAGACGACAAGGACGTCCTGGCTCAAGAGACGACAAGGACGTCCTGGCTCAGAGACGACAAGGACGTCCTGGCTCAAGAGACGACAAGGACGTCCTGGCTCAAGAGACGACAAGGACGTCCTGGCTCAAGAGACGACAAGGACGTCCATGCTCAAGAGACGACAAGGACGTCCATGCTCAAGAGACGACAAGGACGTCCTGGCTCAAGAGACGACAAGGACGTCCTGGCTCAAGAGACGACAAGGACGTCCTGGCTCAAGAGACGACAAGGACGTCCTGGCTCAAGAGACGACAAGGACGTCCTGGCTCAAGAGACGACAAGGACGTCCTGGCTCAAGAGACGACAAGGACGTTCATACTCAAGAGACGACAAGGACGTCCATGCTCAAGAGACGACAAGGACGTCCTGGCTCAAGAGACGACAAGGACGTCCTGGCTCAAGAGACGACAAGGACGTCCTGGCTCAAGAGACGACAAGGGCGTCCTGGCTCAAGAGACGACAAGGACGTTCATACTCAAGAGACGACAAGGACCTCCTGGCTCAAGAGACGACAAGAACGTCCTGGCTCAAGAGACGACAAGAACGTCCTGGCTTTGATTGACTTCTTCTTTCAACTCCGCACAATATAAATTAAAAAAAAAAAATGCCGAAAGGCATGACACTTAAACAGACACCTGGAGTATACCTGGAGGGTGTTCCGGGGGTCAACGCCCCCGCGGCCCGATCCATGACCAGGGCCTCATCAAGCCATTTCGCTCGCTGAAAACTTTAGAAAGGTCTCAAATGACATAATTATGGTTTTGAATATAGATTTGTTCTCTCTCCCTCTCTCTCTCCAGATACTTTATACATAGTATGGGACAATAACAAAGACTAAGGTCTTTATCTCCTTGGGACTTGTTGAATCTTCTGACCTTTCATATCTTCTTGTGTCTCGTCTCTTTGCACCGTTGTGGTCCCAAGATGCAGGTCCCAGACCAAGATGCAGGTCCCAGACCAAGATGCATGTCCCAGACCAAGATGCAGGTCCCAGACCAAGATGCAGGTCCCAGACCAAGATGCAGGTCCCAGACCAAGATGCAGGTCCCAGACCAAGATGCAGGTCCCAGACCAAGATGCAGTCCCAGATCAAAATGCAGGTCACAGACCAAGATGCAGGTCCCAGACCAAGATGCAGGTCCCAGACCAAGATGCAGGTCCCAGACCAAGATGCAGGTCCCAGACCAAGATGCAGGTCCCAGACCAAGATGCATTCCCAGACCAAGATGCAGGTCCCAGACCAAGATGCAGGTCCTAGACCAAGATGAAAGAAGACTTTCTTGGGAAGATGTAAGAGGCAACGGTAAGACATATAAGAAGTTGATCTAAGTCATCTTACAGGAAAGAGCCTGGAGGCTCTAGATTGGCTCTTGATCCGAGGAATTTGAGCTGTCCTGTCCTCCCCTGGATCGAACCTGAGTCTCCAGGCTCTGTATAATAAGGAGGATTTACGATTTTTTGGACTATTTTCTGCTTCCCATTTTTTTCATATTTTGACTAAAATTCTTTATTTTATCGTACTTTTCATATGATTTTTTTTAAGAAAAATGTTATTGTACTGAGATTTGGCTCTTCGTCTTAATAATAATAATAATAATAATAATAATAATAATAATAATAATAATAATAATAATAATAATAATAATAATAATAATAATAATAATAATAATAATAATAATAATAATAATAATAAGAAAAAGAGGATAAATAAGTATACAAGATATGATGTAGGGCGTAATGACAGTAGTTTGTTGGACTATGTATTGGTAGATAAAAGACTGTTGAGTAGACTTCAGGATGTGCATGTTTATAGAGGGGCTACAGATATATCAGATCACTTTTTAGTTATAGCTACAGTGGGAGTAAAAGGTAGATGGGATACAAGGAAAATAGAATCAGTAAGTAAAAGAGAGGTGAAGGTTTATAAACTAAAAGAGGAGGCAGTTAGGGTAAGATATAAACAACTATTGGAGGATAGATGGGCTAGTGAGAGTGTAGGCAATGGGGTCGAAAATGTATGGGGTAGATTTAAAAATGTAGTGTTAGAGTGTTCAGCAGAAGTTTGTGGTTACAGGCGAGTGGGTGCAGGAGGGAAGAGGAGCGATTGGTGGAATGATGATGTAAAGAGAGTAGTAAGGAGAAAAAGTTAGCATATGAGAGGTTTTTACAAAGTAGAAGTGATGCAAGGAGGGAAGAGTATATGGAGAGAAAAGAGAGGTTAAAAGAGTGGTGAAGCAATGTAAAAAGAGAGCAGATGAGAGAGTGGGTGAGATGTTATCAGCAAATTTTGTTGAAAATAAGAAAAAGTTTTGGAATGAGATTAATAAGTTGAGGAAGCCTAGAGAACAAATGGATTTGACAGTTAAAAATAGGAGAGGAGAGTTATTAAATGGAGAGTTAGAGGTATCGGGAAGATGGAGAGAATATTTTGAGGATTTGTTAAATGTTGATGAAGACAGGGAAGCTGTGATTTCGTGTGTAGGGCAAGGAGGAATAACATCTTGTAGGAGTGTGGAAGAGCCAGTTGTGGGTGTAGGGGAAGTTCGTGAGGCAGTGGGTAGAATGAAAGGGGTAAGGCAGCTGGGATTGATGGGATAAAGATAGAAATGTTAAAAGCAGGTGGGGATATAATTTTGGAGTGGTTGGTGCTATTATTTAATAAATGTATGGAAGAGGGTAAGGTACCTAGGGATTGGCAGAGAGCGTGTATTGTTCCTTTGTATAAAGGCAAAGGGGACAAAAGAGAGTGCAAAAATTATAGGGGAATAAGTCTGTTGAGTGTACCTGGTAAAGTGTATGGTAGAGTTATTATTGAAAGAATTAAGAGTAAAACAGAAAGCAGGATAGCAGATGAACAAGGGGGCTTTAGGAAAGGTAGGGGTGTGTAGACCAAGTGTTTACAGTGAAACATATAGGTGAACAGTATTTGGATAAGGGTAAAGATGTTTTTGTGGCATTTATGGATTTGGAAAAGGCGTATGATAGGGTAGATAGGGGGCAATGTGGCAGATGTTGCAGGTGTATGGAATAGGAGGAAGGTTACTGAAAGCAGTGAAGAGTTTTTATGAGGATAGTGAGGCTCAGGTTAGAGTGTGTAGGAGGGAAGGGGACTATTTCCCAGTAAAAGTGGGCCTTAGACAAGGATGTGTGATGTCACCGTGGTTGTTCAATATATTTATAGATGGGGTTGTAAGAGAAGTGAATGCGAGGGTCTTGGCAAGAGGTGTTGGGCTAAAAGATAAAGAAGCAAATACAAAGTGGGAGTTGTCACAGTTGCTTTTGCTGATGACACTGTGCTTTTGGGAGATTCTGAAGAGAAGCTGCAGAGGTTGGTGGATGAATTTGGTAGGGTGTGTAAAAGAAGAAAATTGAAAGTGAATATAGGAAAGAGTAAGGTGATGAGGATAACAAAAAGAATAGGTGACGAAAGATTGGATATCAGATTGGAGGGAGAGAGTATGGAGGAGGTGAATGTATTCAGATATTTGGGAGTGGACATGTCGGCGGATGGGTCTATGAAGGATGAGGTGAATCATAGAATTGATGAGGGGAAAAGGGTGAGTGGAGCACTTCGAGTCTGTGGAGACAAAGAACCTTGTCTATGGAAGTAAAGAGGGAATGTATGAGAGTATAGTTATACCAACGCTCTTATATGGGTGTGAAGCATGGGTGATGAATGTTGCAACGAGGAGAAGGCTGGAGGCAGTGGAGATGTCATGTCTGAGGTCAATGTGTGGTGTGAATATAATGCAGAGAATTCGGAGTTTGGAAATTAGGAGGAGGTGCGGGATTACCAAAACGATTGTCCAGAGAGCTGAGGAGGGGTTGTTGAGGTGGTTTGGACATGTAGAGAGAATGGAACGAGACAGAGTGACTTCGGGGTGTATAAATCTGTAGTGGAGGGAAGGCGGGGTAGGGGTCGGCCTAGGAAAGGTTGGAGGGAGGGGTAAAGGAAGTTTTGTGTGCGAGGGCTTGGACTTCCAGCAAGCATGTGTGAGCGTATTTGATAGGAGTGAATGGAGGCATATGGTTTTTTAAAACTTGACGTGCTGTTGGAGTGTGAGCAAAGTAACATTTATGAAGGGATTCAGGAAACCGGCAGGCCGGACTTGAGTTCTGGAGATGGGAAGTACAGTGCCGGCACTCTGAAGGAGGGGTGTTAATGTTGCAGTTTTATAACTGTAGTGTAAAGCACCCTTCTGGCAAGACAGTGATGGAGTGAATGATGATGAAAGTTTTTCTTTTTCGGGCCACCCTGCCTTGGTGGGAATCGGCCGATGTGTTAATAAAAAAAAATAAAAAAAATAATAATAATAATAATAATAAAAATTATAATTATAATAATAATAATAATAATAATAATAATAATAATAATAATAATAATAATAATAATAAAATCAGCAAGAACAACAACAACAACAATAATAATAATAATAATAATAATAATAATAATAATAATAATAATAATAAAAACAGCGACAACAACAATAATAATAATAATAATAATAATAATAATAATAATAATAATAATAATAATAATAAAAACAGCGACAACAACAATAATAATAATAATAATAATAATAATAATAATAAGTAAAAACAGCAACAACAATAATAATAATAATAATAATTATACAATAACATGTACAACTTATACAGACCATAGCTGACATCAATGACATACTACTATATAGAAAGCCTCTAGTTATACAGAGCATTTCGGACAAATTAGGTCAATATTGTCCCCAGGATGCGACCCACACCAGTCGACTAACACCCAGGTACCTATTTTACTGCTAGGTGAACATGGACAGCAGGTGTCTTAAGGAAACACGTTCACACATCTCCAACCGTACTGGGGATCGAACCATGAACCTCAGTGTGTGAGCTGAGTGCGCTAGCAATCGAGCTACGGAGGGTAGCTCCAGTGTAGCTCTAGTTCCTGTCATCAAGAGCCTGTCACCAGCATCAAGGCACCTCCAGCTTCCTGCCTCGATGTGTTACACACGTTTACAATTTCAGGAAACTATATCTATTTTTTTTTGTTTTATGGGAAAAAAAGCACTGGCTTCAGGCTTCCGTTGATGAGTCGAGTTTTTTTCTTCCTTTCAGGGGTATATTTAGACCGGTTTATGCAAATGAGAGAAGTTGCAAGCTGGGCAGATGTGGGTTCCCAGCCTCGTATATCTTTGTCTCTTTACCGCTTCAGGTAATTAATATTTATTATTGACGCAGGAAGGTAGCTGCTGACCTTGCTGACAGTTCTGGTACTTAGGTAATTGATGGTCCCAAGCCCACCTGGTCGAGTGGGTGGGTGGCTGAAAGAGTAGCTGAGTACCTAGGGAGGGTAGCTGGGATAGTAGTGACTACGTAGGAAGGACCAAGGGAGGGTAGCTGGGATAGTAGTGACTACGTAGGAAGGACCAAGGGAGGGTAGCTGGGATAGTAGTGACTACGTAGGAAGGAGCAAGGGAGGGAGTGTAGCTGGGATAGTAGTGACTACTTAGGAAGGACCAAGGGAGTGAAGCTGGGATAGTAGTGACTACGTAGGAAGGACCAAGGGAGTGAAGCTGGGATAGTAGTGACTACGTAGGAAGGACCAAGGGAGTGTAGCTGGGATAGTAGTGACTACGTAGGAAGGACCAAGGGAGTGTAGCTGGGATAGTAGTGACTACTTAGGAAGGACCAAGGGAGTGTAGATGGGATAGTAGTGACTACTTAGGAAGGACCAAGGGAGTGTACCTGGGATAGTTATTGCTGATATCTTCTGTGGGATATCCTCTCTCATGGTTCAAAGTTCAAGACACTATTGCACCAAGAAAGTCAGTTCAGTAAGTAGCTAGGAATACCAGTCAAAACATCGGTATGTAAGTAGGCACACTGATAAATAAACACGTAACAAAGCACCTAGGTAGATTCCTACGTAGGCTAAGAAATAAGACCACTGTGTGTCAGTCACTCCGTTCTTTTGCTGTCAGTAAAACATAGGTAGAATTTCTTAATGTTTCTGTTTGAGGTGCCCAAGGTGATGCAACGTCAAGTCCCGTTGCTTTCAACACGTTCAGTCCTTGCAAGGAGATAGGTGCCTTGATGCCACCTTGTCAGTGTGTGCGTGCGTGTGTGTGTGTGTGTGTGTGTGTGTGTACTCACCTAGTTGTGGTTGCAGGGGTCGAGTCATAGCTCCTGGCCCCGCCTCTTCACTGGCCGCTACTGGGTCACTCTCCTTGCGCCATGAGCTTTATCATACCTCTTCTTATTGCTATGTATGGAACCTGCCTCCACTACATCGCTTCCCAAACTATTCCACTTCCTGACCACTCTGTGACTGAAGAAATACTTCCTAACATCCCTGTGATTCATTTGAGTCTTCAACTTCCAACTGTGTCCCCTTGTTGCTGTGTCCCATCTCTGGAACAGTCTGTCTCTGTCCACCTTGTCAATTCCTCTCAGTATCTTATATGTCGTTATCATGTCCTCCCTATCTCTCCTGTCCTCCAGTGTCGTCAGGTCGATTTCCCTTAACCTCTCCTCGTAAGACATACCCCTTAGCTACGGGACTAGTCTTGTTGCAAACCTTTGCACTTTATCTAGCTTCTTTACGTGCTTGGCTAGATATGGGTTCCAAACTGGTGCTGCATACTTCAGTATGGGCCTAACGTACACAGTGTACAAGGTCCTGAACGATTCTTTATTAAGATGTCGGAATGCTGTTCTTAGGTTAGCTAGGCGCCCGTATGCTGCAGCAGTTATTTGGTTGATATGCGCCTCAGGAGATGTGCCTGGTGTTATACTCATTCCAAGATCTTTTACCTTGATTGAGGTTTGTAGTCTCTGGCCCCCTAGACTGTACTCCGTCTGCGGTCTTCTTTGCCCTTCCCCAATCTTCATGACTTTGCACTTGGTGGGGTTGAACTCCAGGAGCCAATTGCTGGACCAGGCTTGCAGCCTGTCCAGATCCCTTTGTAGTTCTGCCTGGTCATCGTCCGATTGAATTCTTCTCATCAACTTTACATCATCTGCAAACAGGGACACTTCGGAGTCTATTCCTTCCGTCATGTCGTTCACAAATACCAGAAACAGCACCGGTCCTAGGACTGACCCCTGTGGAACCCCACTCGTCACCGGCGCCCACTCTGACACCTAGCCACGTACCATGACTCACTGCTGTCTTCCTGACAGGTATTCCCTGATCCATTGTAGTGCCTTCCCTGTTATCCCTGCCTGGTCCTCCAGCTTCTGCACTAATCTCTTGTGTGGAACTGTGTCAAACGCCTTCTTACAGTCCAGGAATATGCAATCTACCCACCTCTCTCTCTCTTGTCTTACTGCTGTCACCCTGTCATAGAACTCCAGTAGGTTTGTGACACAGGATTTCCCGTCCCTGAAACCGTGTTGGTCGTCGTTGATAAGCTCATTCCTTTCTAGGTGCTCCACCACTCTTCTGATAATCTTCTCCATGACCTTGCATACTATACATGTCAGTGACACTGGTCTGTAGTTTAGTGCTACGTTCCTGTCTCCTTTTTTAAAAATTTGAACTACATTTGCTGTCTTCCATACCTCAGGTAGTCGCCCTGTTTCGATAGATGTGTTGAAGATCGTTGTTAGGGGTACACATAGCTCCTCTGCTCCCTCTCTCAGGACCCATGGAGAGATGTTATCCGCCCCCATCTCCTTTGAGGTATCCAGCTCTCTTAGTAGCCTCTTCACTTCCTCCTCAGTTGTGTGTATCGTGTCCAGCACTTGATGGTGTACCCCACCTCTCCTCCTTTCTGCAGTCCCTTCTGTCTCCTCTGTGAACACTTCTTTGAATCTCACGTTGAGTTCCTCACACACTTCACGGTCATTTCTTGTGATCTCTCCTCCTTCCTTCCTCAGCCTCAGTGTGTGTGTGTGTGTGTGTGTGTGTGTGTGTGTGTGTGTGTCACCTGATGTAAGATAATCTCCCAAGGGCTGCCCTGGATGCTGCATACCTGCACACCTGCCAGAACCTGCACATCTGCCAGAGCCTGCACACCTGCCAGAACCTGCACACCTGCCAGAGCCTGCACACCTGCCAGAGCCTGCACACCTGCCAGAGCCTGCACACCTGCCAGAGCCTGCACACCTGCCAGAGCCTGCACACCTGCCAGAGCCTGCACACCTGCCAGAACCTACACACCTGTCACAACCTCCTTTTCTTCCTCTCAGTTGTTTTATACCGTTTTCCGCCGTCTGCCATCCTTTTTCTTTTATATGTCATCCCTTTTCAGCATTTTGTCAACAAATTTCTTCGGTCTGCCATTTTTTCTGCCATAAGTCCTTTGCCGTCTGCCATCCGTTTTTTGCAATCCGTTTGCTCTCGTCTGCCATCCGTTTTCTCTCTTCTGCCATCCGTTTTCTGTCACAGGAAATCCATTTTCGATACCAGATTCACGTCTATAGTTAATAAAATTTCCCTCCTCCTATTTCGTTGTTGTACGAATCACGTTTTCTGTTTGTGAGTCTGTACTCCGTTTCCTGTCTTTTCTGCCCTCACTTGATCTCTCGTTGCCTGTAGACGCGCACACGTATCAGTAAGCGAATAAGGTAAAGGAGGCCGCGATACAGCCAACGGAGGGACTCGTTAATCGTGTGTGTGTGTGTGTGTGAAAGAGAGAGAGAGGCAGACAGACATACAGACAGAGACAGAGAGAGGGTTACAGTGGTGGTTGCTTCCTGCCCCTTGCCTCTCCTCCCTTCCCCCTTTTCTTAAGGGCGCCTACCCCCCCTAACCCCTGAAATCACCCGTCCTCCTTATGGCTGTCTTCGTCTCTCATCGTGATCCTCTACAACAACAATCGTATGGATTCTAACCTCCCCCTCCCCCCACAATCCTCTCAATCACAATCCTTCCTATGCTCACCATACCAATTCCATCCACCACAATTCTTACTAATCCACAATTCTCTCCCCACTACAAACATCACTACTACAATCGTCAAAACCACAATAATAACTACAATCAGCACCACTACAATCATCACTACTACAATCATCCCACTACAATCCTCTCCACAACAATCATCACCACTACAATCCTCCCCACTACAATCATCACCAGTACAATCATACCCACTATAACCATCCCACTACAAACATCAAAACTACAATCACCCTTCTACAATCATCACCCCCCCCCCAACTACCAAGCTCGCTGGAAAAAAATAGGTACCAGTGTGTCAGGTCACTGTAGCGGGTTGCATCCTGGGAAAAACTGTGTAAGGGATTCCAGCACCTGTTGGATTTCTTCAGGTGCTGGCTTACAGACTCCAGTACCTGCTGGATGTCTTCAGCGTCTAGTGGTTCACAGCCCTTGTCGTCTCTGTGAGTGATGTCGTTATAAAGTCGCGCCTCACAACCCTTGTCGTCACAAAATAATACAAAATCACACTATAAATATCCGCGGTGTATGAATTTTTGGGTTAAAGAGACTCCAGCGCCTGCTGGATGTATCCAGGTGCTGGATTAAAGGTGTCCATAATGTTATTAATTGAATAATCTACCTCAATCTCCCCCTCCCCAACCATCTCAGTCAGCTCCTCCCCCTCCCCTTGCAACTCTTCCACTTTCCTCGTCCTCCCCTTTCTCCATCACACACTCTCTCTCTCCCCTCTCCTCTAATTTCCCCTTCTTCCTCCCTCCTAGCTCCCTCTTGCTCTGCCGCTTCAATTTCTCCCCTTATTCTCCCTTTCTCCCTTGCTCCTCTGCCCCTTGCTTCCCTGCCCCTTGCTCCCCTGCAGGCAACAGGAAGACAGCATCGTTGCACCAACTTCTTTCTTACACACACAATTGCCTCTGAAAAATAATTACCCGGAAAAGTTAATATGGCGGCCTAGTTCACGTGGTTAATGAAAGAGAGAGAGAGAGAGAGAGAGAGAGAGAGAGAGAGAGAGAGAGAGAGAGAGAGAGAGAGAGAGAGAGAGAGAGAGAGAGAGAGAGAGAGAGAGAGAAAGAGAGAGAGAGAGAGATGGGGTGGAAATGTACAAATGTACACTGGTGTCAACTGCACTTAGCGGGGGACATATATCAAGGGAGACTCTAGAGGAAGGGTTGGTACCCCTGGAGAATAGCTACAGGAAGGGTTGGTAGCCTGGAGGATATCTACAAGAAGTGTTGGAAGTCTTGCATAATATCTACAGAAAAAGTAGCCCTGGAAGACATCTGCAGGAGTTGGCAGGAAGGATTGGTAGCCCTAGAGAATACTTACAGGACCTGTTAGATATCTTCAGGAAGGACTGGTAGCCCTGGGGGATACCTACAGGAAGGGTTGGCAGCTCTGGTGGGTATTTGCAGGAATGATTATTAGCACTGGTGGGCATTTACAGAAATGGTTGGCAGCCCTCGAGGATACCTAGAGGAAGTTTTGGTAACCCTGGAGGATTACTACATGATGGGTTAGTAGCCCTAGAGAATACCTAGAGGCAGGGTTGGTAGCCCTAAAGGATACCAACAGGAAGGGTTGGTAGACCTGGAGGTTACCTACAGGATGGGTTGGTAGACCTGGAAGATATCTATAGGAAAAGTTGGTAGCCCTGGAAAATATCTAGAGGAAGGGTTGATAGCCTGGAGCATATCTAGAGGAAGGGTTGGTAGCTCTGGATGATACATAGAGGAAGGGTTGGTAGACCTGGAGAATACCTAGCTCTGGCACATACCTAGCTTTGGCACATAACTAAAGGAAGGGTTGGTAGCTCTGGATGATTCTTATATGAAAGATTTGTAGCAGTGGAGAATACCTATAGGCCGGGTTGGCAGTCCTGGAGGATACCTAGTTGAAAGGTTGATAGCCCTGGAAGATACGTACTTGAAGGGTAGGTAGCCCTAAAGAATACCTAGAGGAAGGGTTGGTAGCTGTGAAAGGTACGTACAGGAAGGGTTGGTAGTCCTGAAAAATACCTACAGGAAGGGTTGGTAGTCGTGGAGGGTGCAAGGAGATAAACATGGATTCATAGTACTGTCCTCAAGAACAGTGAATCTATTTGAAGTTTCTATTGTTTATCACAGACTAGATGATTGCAGAACAAACCACATGGGGAAGGAAATCTTTAGCTCAAGATCTTTCGCACTCTCGTGCGTCGTCAGGAGCTATGAAATGTTGCAAGACTAGCAACAGATAGCAGAGGGAGAATTCTCTCTGAGGCCGTCCCCCAGTAAGGTACGGTGACCCAAAACAGGAAATCATATTCACCAGCATTCATTCAGTCACTGTCATGCTAGAAGTTCGTGGACATCACAGTTCTGATGACCCTCTAACTGTAACATCCCCCACCCCTCCTTCAGAGCGCAGGCACTGTACTTCCCGCCTCCAGGACTCTAGTCTGGCTAACCGGTTTCACTGAATCATAAATGTTAATTTTACTAGTTCAGTTTTTGCTAGAATAAACTTAATTAGAAATTAAATAAACTCCTGACAAGTGAAAATAATATTCGCTGAGACTTTTTGGTTTACATGTTCCATACGGGTTTTGTGTGAATTTTTAATGTAATAATAATAATACAATAACAACAGCAACGACAACGACAATAATAATAATAATAATAATAATAATAATAATAATAATAATAATAATAATAATAATAATAATAATAATAATAATAATAATAATAATAATAATAATAAACACGACTGAATAACCACTGGAGATTCAATCCTGTCTGAAGCAGTCTTGAGCCAACATCAGTACACACACACGCGCGCTACGGGGGATGAGAAGATCCAGAGAGCATCGCACACGTAGCTGTGGGAAGGCAGCGGCGGGGATTGGATCCTGTATCAAGGTATCCCAACCCACCACCGGCACCCACTTGCCTCCCTGGCGTCCCGACACAGCCAAAATGCCATCAAAACAAACTACCAAAGGCATTTGAAACCGGTTAAGAAAACAACAGGTTCTGCATAATACACGAATGAATGATTTATGTATGTAGTTTGCTTTTACACGTAGACTTTCATGGTAAAAACAAAGCGGATATTTGCAGCGAGGAGAGTGTTTTTAGCTGTGGTCGTACGCTCTCTTGTTTACAACGAGTGCAACTCCTCCCTTCTCTAGTAAACGCGCTGAGTCCCAGTACCTTGAGACAATTTATTGCATTAATTAACATATTCATGGGAGCATTTATGTCATAATATTTAATGAAGGTGAAGTCGCATTTGGGACGCAGTCTGGGAAGCACGGTGCCAATAGTTTTGCCAGAATAACGCCGGGCGGAAATGGTTAATTGGTTGGAAGCTCAAGGACGGCTTCTCCAGACACAGGAGTCGCGGGTTCCAGCATTTCTGGCGTTTCTGGCCAAATGACTGTTGCAAGAGTGAGTCATTTGCATTCCGTGGGGGTTGTGGCCTTGATGGAGGCAGACTCGATTTCATCTGGTGGTCCCTACCCTCCGTTCACACAATGGAAATAAGTACAAGGATTCCAGTGGAAATGAGTACAAGGATTCCAATGGAAATAGGTCACTTTGTCTGTACTTATGTGTACATGTGTCTAAATAAACTTATTCTACAAAAACTTTTGTTCTGACCATTTAAAAGGCTTATGGAAGAGGATAGAAGCACACTGCGGGTGTTTCTACTATGGGACTCCCATACAGGATGCTACAGCAGCACACTGCGGGTGTTTCCACAATGTAACTCATAGAGAATAATAGAAGGGAATTGCGGTACGCGACCAGCTGGGGTGGGGTTCATACATTGTACTACGTGCGGCCAGCAGTAACAGCCTGGTTGATCAGATCCTGATCCACCACGAGGCCTGGTCATGGACTGGGCCGCGGGGGCGTTGACCCCCGGAACACCCTCCAGGTAAACTCACACTGGAGACTGGTGGTCCTGGCACCAGTGGTGGTCCTGGTACCAGTGGTGGTCCTGGTACCAGTGGTAGTTCTAGTACCAGTGGTGATTCTGATACCAGTGGTGGAGCCAGTGGTGATCCTGGTACTTGTGGTGGTTCTAGTACCAGTGGTGGTTCTGATACCAGTGGTGGAGCCAGTGGGGATCCTAGTATCGTTAATGGAGCCAGTGGTGGTCGTGGTGCCACTGGTAGGAGCTGCCAGAGATGGTCGTTGGCAGTAATGGTCGCTGGCTAGGAGGGTCGACAGTGATGAGTCGCAAAGTTCTTTTTGTGTGTGGGACCAGTTAAAGAACGGAGGGAACCGGAGGGAGCGGAGACAAAAGGAAAAATGGGGAGGTAAGAGAGGAAGGAGGAATGGGGAGAAGGAAGAGGAGGAGGAGATATGGGATGGGAGAACATAGAGATGTGATGATGGCAAGAAACGGGGCGATGGGAAAGAAGAGAAAGGACAGGAAAAGATTTTAATGGTCTTGAATCGAAAGAGAAGAAGAAGAAGAAGAAGAAGAAGAAGAAGAAGAAGAAGAAGAAGAAGAAGAAGAAGAAGAAGAAGAAGAAGAAGAAGAAGAAGAAGAAAGAAAGAAAGAAAGAAAAAGGAAAAAAGAGTTAATAACCCAAGAAAAATCAAGAAAGTCAAGCAAGATGACTTATTTCCACTGGTGAGTTTTAAATACTCTTCCCTAAGAAGTGATCTACGATTATCCGTTTATTCTCTCTCTCTCTCTGTCTCTCTCTCTCTCTGTCTCTCTCTCTCTGTCTGGATGTCTCTCTCTCTCTCTCTCTCAGGAGAGACCGTGAGAGATAGATTAGACCGGCCGGAACCATTTAGCAAGTCCCTTCCTGAATACGAATTAGTCCTTCCCTCCCTCTCTCTCTCTCCCACCATTTCTTCATTTACTCCCTCCCTCCCTCCCTCCCTCCCTCCCTCCCTCCCTCTCTCCCTCCCTCCCTCCCTCTCTCCCTCCCTCTCTCCATCTCTCTCCACTTAGCAACTTCACTTCATTAAACTCGTAATCTCTTCTCTTAAATTATTCTCTTTCTGTCTCCCATCCATTATATCAATTCTCTTCTATTCACTCATTCCAGTTTTCCTCTTCCCCTCTCTTCCATATTTTTCATTCCACTTCCAGTTTTTTCCCTTTCATTCCATTTCTCAATTTATTTCCAACTCATATCGTCATTCTTTCCATCTATCCTCTCCCTCATTTCCTTCCTCCCTCTCCCTCATTCTCTCAGCTCATCCATCTATCCCTTTTCTCTACTTTTTTTCGCTTCCTCTCATCTGTTCCTTCAATTCCTGAACCCTGCAATAACCTGCCACACTTCCCTTCCATTCTCGCCCTCTATCCATCAACCCGTCACTATCAACTCTGAAATTCAGAGCCACGAAAAATTAAGTGCCATTTCTACTGTTCTTAGAGTGTGCCAGTCAAAGGAACTTAACGATAGACACTTGGCATGTTTTGTGTGTGTGTGTGTGTGTGTGTGTGTGTGTGTGTGTGTGTGTGCTCATCAGGTTTGCTTTGCAGGGGTCGAATCTCAGCTCTTTGCCCCTCAAACCACATTCGCCTGTATTACTGGTTTATGGCTTCACGGGCCTTTTCATACCTACTCTTCAAACTGTATAAGGAGTTTGCCTCTACCGCATTCCATTTATTTACCACAATGAGACTGAAAAAGTATTTCCTAACAGTCCAGTGGTTCATCCGCATTTTTAGTTTTCATCTATACACCAAAGGAGGATTTTTGCAAGATTTTTGCAAGTGCAGGTCTGGAGGTTCCTATGCAACAATGTGCAATTTTTTTTAAGAATGCGACCCATAGTGAAGATAATAGAACAAGGAGGAGAAAAGGGAAGGATGGTAATACATAACGAAGATTGGCTTTGTGGTGGTCCAGCTACTAGACACACTCTGGTGGTCCAGCTACTAGACACACTCTGGTGGTCCAGCTAGTAGACACACTCTGGTGGTCCAGCTAGTAGACACACTCTGGTGGTCCAGCTAGTAGACACTCTGGTGGTCCAGCTAGTAGACACACTCTGGTGGTCCAGCTAGTAGACACACTTTGGTGGTCCAGCTAGTAGACACACTCTGGTGGTCCAGCTTGTAGACACACTCTGGTGGTAAAGCTAGTAGACACACTCTGGTGGTCCAGGTAGTAGACACACTCGGGCGGTTCAGCTAGTAGACACACTCTGGCGGTCCAGCTAGTAGACACACACACTCTGGTGGTCCAGCTAGTAGACACACTCTGGTGATCCAGCTAGTAGACACTCTGGTAGACCAGCCAGTAGACACTCTGGTAGACCAGGCAATAGACACTGGTAGATAAGCCAGTAGACACTACTGGTCCAGCCAGTAGACACTCTGGTGGTCCAGCCAGTAGACACTCTGGTGGTCCAGCCAGAAGACACTCTGGTAGACCAGACAGTAGGCACTCTGGTGGTCCAGCCAGTAGAAACTCTGGTAGACCAGCCAGTAGACCCTCTGGTGGTCCAGCCAGTAGATACTCTGGTGGTCCAGCCAGTAGGCACTCTGGTGGTCCAGCCAGTAGACACTCAGGTAGACCAGCCAGTAGACACTCTGATAGACCAGACAGTAGGCACTCTGGTGGTCCAGCCAGTAGACACTCTGGTGGTCGAGCCAGTAGACACTCTGGTGGTCCAGCCAGTAGGCACTCTGGTGGTCCAGCCAGTAGAAACTCTGATAGACCAGACAGTAGGCACTCTGGTGGTCCAGCCAGTAGAAACTCTGGTAGACCAGCCAGTAGACACTCTGGTGGTCCAGCCAGTAGACACTCTGGTGGTCCAGCCAGTAGGCACTCTGGTGGTCCAGCCAGTAGACACTCTGGTAGACCAGCCAGTAGACACTCTGATAGACCAGCCAGTAGACACTCTGGTGGTCCAGCCAGTAGACACTCTGGTAGACCAGCCAGTAGACACTCTGATAGACCAGCCAGTAGACACTCTGGTGGTCCAGCCAGTAGACACTCTGGTAGACCAGACAGTAGGCACTCTGGTGGTCCAGCCAGTAGAAACTCTGGTAGACCAGCCAGTAGACCCTCTGGTGGTCCAGCCAGTAGACACTCTGGTGGTCCAGCCAGTAGACACTCTGGTGGTCCAGCCAGTAGGCACTCTGGTGGTCCAGCCAGTAGACACTCTGGTGGTCCAGCCAGTAGAAACTCTGGTAGACCAGCCAGTAGACACTCTGGTAGACCAGCCAGTAGACACTCTGATAGACCAGACAGTAGGCACTCTGGTGGTCCAGCCAGTAGAAACTCTGGTAGACCAGCCAGTAGACACTCTGGTGGTCCAGCCAGTAGACACTCTGGTGGACCAGCCAGTAGGCACTCTGGTGGTCCAGCCAGTAGACACTCTGGTGGTCCAGCCAGTAGAAACTCTGGTAGACCAGCCAGTAGACACTCTGGTAGACCAGCCAGTAGACACTCTGGTAGACTAGCTAGTAGACACACTGCTGGTCCAACCAGTAGACACTCTTGGAGACCAGCCAGTAGACACTCTGCTGGTCCAGCCAGTAGACACACTCTACGCAGGGTTAATGCGTTGAATATTCAGGAAGATATAGGTTCGTGACTTCAGTCATGCGAGGTATTAACAACCAGGCTCTATCTCGCTCTATCTCGCTCTATCTCACGCATAACAGGTTAGAGACCAGCAGGTGTGGGCACTGTGGGGGGGGGAGGACGTGGGTGTCCGGACGTGTCTGAGGTCGGTGTGAGGGGTAAATCATGGGGTCGTGGATGGGAAGGGAGATCACTGGGGTTAGGGAATTATGTAACTCATTGGAACGTAAGCTCTAGATAAATTACTAAGTAATTTTTCATATATAATGGATCTTCCCTCGAGGGAGGCGGGATTGTTGAGCTGGAAAACATACAGAGAACTTTCACCCTTTGTAGACTTCTAATCAAGCATCTAAACTACTGGGAACCCTTAAAGTCCCTTCAACTGTACTCCTTGGAATGTAGGCGAGAGAGCTACATCATAACTTACACCTGGAAAATCCACCTCCAGTAAACAGCAGGAATGAGACGAGTGAATGTCAGAGATCCAAGATTCTTCGAAGCCCTTCATCCGTCTATAAGTTTTCTCGTTGGACTGTGTGCGTCCAGCTACAGCCTGGTTGAACAAAATTTTGATCCACCAAAAGCACCGGCCTGTGACCGGTCCGCAGAGACGTTGAACCCAGAAAATATCCTTGACGAACCATTCAGGTAAGTTGGAACAGGGTAGGGAAGGCAGGGGAGATCAGGGTAGGGAAGGCAGGGGAGATCAGGGTAGGGAAGGCAGGGGAGATCATGGTAGGGAAGGCAGGGGAGATCAGGGTGGGGAAGGCAGGGGAGATCAGGGTAGGGAAGGCAGGGGAGATCAGGGTAGGGAAGGCAGGGGAGATCAGGGTAGGGAAGGCAGGGGAGATCAGGGTAGGGAAGGCAGGGGAGATCAGGGTAGGGAAGGCAGGGGAGATCAGGGTAGGGAAGGCAGGGGAGATCAGGGTAGGGAAGGCAGGGAGATCAGGGTAGGGAAGGCAGGGAGATCAGGGTAGGGAAGGCAGGGGAGATCAGGGTAACGAAGGCAGGGGAGATCAGGGTAGGGAAGGCAGGGAGATCAGGGTAGGGAAGGCAGGGAGATCAGGGTAGGGAAGGCAGGGGAGATCAGGGTAGGGAAGGCAGGGAGATCAGGGTAGGGAAGGCAGGGGAGATCAGGGTAGGGAAGGCAGGGGAGATCAGGGTAGGGAAGGCAGGGGAGATCAAGGTAGGGAAGGCAGGATAGGACAGGTGTTAAACACTAAATATGTGTTGGTAGACACAGTAAACAGTAACGTCTCACTCCTGACAACATTACACTCAATCGTGAGCTCTTGAGTTTGATTCCCACCAATGGAGAAATATATGGGCCAGTTTCCTTGCTGCCCTTGCTGCCCTTGCTGTCCTTGCTGCCCTTGCTGTCTTTGCTGCCCTTGCTGTCCTTGCTGCCCTTGCTGCCCTTGCTGTCCTTGCTACCCTTGCTGCCCTTGCGCACTTAGCTCTTAAAACAGGTTCTTGTGTGTGCTGGAAAACTCCAGTCTGCTGGAATGTTATATTCTGTGTAAGAGACTCCAGTTCTGCTGGAATGTTATATTCTGTGTAAGAGACTCCAGTTCTGCTGGATTGTTATATTCTGAGTAAGAGACTCCAGTTCTGCTGGAAGTATTCAGGTGTTGTGTAAATATTGCCATTGATGTCCTTCTAGGGGATGCCAGTGATGTCCTCTTAACCGACATGATAATGACCCTTAATTATGTTGCAATCAGTAATTACTTCGATTTCCGTACCACCACCACCACCACCACTCTGTAACACTACCACCACCACCACCACTCTGTAACACTACCACCACCACCACCACTCTGTAACACTACCACCACCACCACCACTCTGCAACACTACCACCACCACCACAATCACTCTGCAACACTACCACCACCACTCTGTAAAACTACCACCACCACCACTCTGCAACACTATCACCACCACCACCACTCTGTAACACTACCACCACCACAACCCTGCAACACTACCACCACCACCACAACCACTCTGCAACACTACCACCACCACCACAACCACTCTGCAACACTACCACCACCACCACAACCACTCTGCAACACTACCACAACCATCACCACTCTGCAACACAACCACCACCACCACCACCACTCTGCAACACTACCACCATCACCACCACCACCAGTCTGCAACACTACCACCACCACCAGTCTGCAACATTACCACCACCACCACCACCATCAGTCTGCAACACTACCACCATCACCACCACTCTGCAACACTACCACCACCACCACTCTGCAACACTACCACCACCACCACTCTGCAACACTACCACCACCACCACTCAGCAACACTACAACCACCACCACTCTGCAACACAACCACCACCACCACTCTGCAACACTACCACCACCACCACTCTGCAACACTACCACCACCACCACTCTGCAACACTACCACCACCACCACTCTGCAACACTACCACCACCACCACTCTGCAACACTACCACCACCACCACTCTGCAACACTACCACCACCACCACTCTGCAACACTACCACCACCACCACCACTCTGCAACACTACCACTACCACCACTCTGCAACACTACCACTACCACCACTCTGCAACACTACCACCACCACCACCACTCTGCAACACTACCACCACCACCACCACTCTGCAACATTACCACCACCACCACTCTGCAACACTACCACCACCACCACTCTGCAACACTACCAATACCACCACCACTCTGCAACACTAAGTTTGCTGTTGCTTAGAGTCAGTGATACTCTACTGATTTTGTTACTTGACTGAAGCTTTGACTGTGCATTGACTGACTGAAGCCTTGACTGTGCTTTGACTGACTGAAGCCTTGACTGTGCTTTGACTGACTGAAGCCTTGACTGTGCTTTGACTGACTGAAGCCTTGACTGTGCTTTGACTGACTGAAGCCTTGACTGTGCTTTGACTGACTGAAGACTTGACTGTGCATTGACTGACTGAAGCCTTGACTGTGCTTTGACTGACTGAAGACTTGACTGTGCATGATGCTGACTGAAGCTTTGACTGTGCATTGACCGACTGAAGCCTTGACTGTGCTTTGACTGACTGAAGCCTTGACTGTGCTTTGACTGACTGAAGCCTTGACTGTGCTTTGACTGACTGAAACCTTGACTGTGCATTGACTGACTGAAGCCTTGAATGTGCATTGACTGACTGAAGCCTTGACTGTGCTTTGACTGACTGAAGCCTTGACTGTGCTTTGACTGACTGAAGCCTTGAATGTGCATTGACTGACTAAAGCCTTGAATGTGCATTGACTGACTGAAGCCTTGACTGTGCTTTGACTGACTGAAGCCTTGACTGTGTTTTGACTGACTGAAGCCTTGACTGTGCTTTGACTGACTGAAGCCTTGACTGTGCTTTGACTGACTGAAACTTTGACTGTGCATTGACTGACTGAATCCTTGACTGTGCATTGACTGACTGAATCCTTGACTGTGCTTTGACTGACTGAAGCCTTGACTGTGCTTTGACTGACTGAAGCCTTGAATGTGCATTGACTGACTGAAGCCTTGAATGTGCATTGACTGACTGAAGCCTTGACTGTGCTTTGACTGACTGAAGCCTTGACTGTGCTTTGACTGACTGAAGCCTTGACTGTGCTTTGACTGACTGAAGCCTTGACTGTGCATTGACTAACTGAAGCCTTGACTGTGCTTTGACTGACTGAAGCCTTGACTTTGCATTGACTGACTGAAGCCTTGACTGTGCATTGACTGACTGAAGCCTTGACTGTGCATTGACTGACTGAAGCCTTGACTGTGCATTGACTGACTGAAGCCTTGACTGTGCATTGACTGACTGAAGCCTTGACTGTGCTTTGACTGACTGAAGACTTGACTGTGCATTGACTGACTGAAGCTTTGACTGTGCATTGACCGACTGAAGCCTTGACTGTGCTTTGACTGACTGAAGCCTTGACTGTGCTTTGACTGACTGAAGCCTTGACTGTGCTTTGACTGACTGAAACCTTGACTGTGCATTGACTGACTGAAGCCTTGAATGTGCATTGACTGACTGAAGCCTTGACTGTGCTTTGACTGACTGAAGCCTTGACTGTGCTTTGACTGACTGAAGCCTTGAATGTGCATTGACTGACTGAAGCCTTGAATGTGCATTGACTGACTGAAGCCTTGACTGTGCTTTGACTGACTGAAGCCTTGACTGTGCTTTGACTGACTGAAGCCTTGACTGTGCTTTGACTGACTGAAACTTTGACTGTGCATTGACTGACTGAAGCCTTGAATGTGCATTGACTGACTGAATCCTTGACTGTGCTTTGACTGACTGAAGCCTTGACTGTGCTTTGACTGACTGAAGCCTTGAATGTGCATTGACTGACTGAAGCCTTGAATGTGCATTGACTGACTGAAGCCTTGACTGTGCTTTGACTGACTGAAGTCTTGACTGTGCTTTGACTGACTGAAGCCTTGACTGTGCTTTGACTGATTGAAGCTTTACTGTGCATTGACTGACTGAAGCCTTGACTGCTTTGACTGAAGCCTTGACTGACTGACAGGATGAATCTTGACCATGCTTGGCAGGGGTGACACTCAGTGACAGGACGAATCTTGACCATGCTTGGCAGGGGTGACAATAACAGGATGAATCTTGACCATGTTTGGCAGGGGTGACAGTCAGAGGGGTGCAGGTTTGTGGTGGTTGTGAGTAAAGTGAGTGAACAAGATGGCATCGTGGCTACGGGTCGAGGACCAATCAGGATGAGGGGGCGGGGCTCACAATTACTCTCTTGTTTACCTACCATTTCCACCCAACAGATCTTAATGAGGCATTGCACCTCGTGTGCCGCCCTTCCTACCTACTCTTGATTGTATCTGGCTCCATCGTCGCTCTCTCTCGATCTAGCCGCATGTAAATGTGCGGGAGAGGAGGGAGAAAAAGCAAAAGGGTGAGAGAAAGAGAGAGAGAGACACATTATTAGAAGTGGGCGGGGTGGTAACGTCATTCATCTCAGTCCCTGGCGAACATTACCGTGTGTGTCTGTGCTCGCCTCTCTAAAGTTGCCAACAACAGTATTATATCCTGCTGTTTGTTTTGTTTGTTTTGATATACGATTTCGAACATAATTTTTTAATTGTTTGTTCTGGTTCAGGAGTGGAGTTCGCTGTCTCCATCAGAGGGAGACACACTGTGGCAACGTAAGTTAGGTTGTGCAGTAACATGATAGTGCAAGCCTACACTGAGTGAGTTTCCAAAATTTGGCCTACAAATTCCCTTCACAGGGTTCTGCTACCCACGAAGGCCTTATTTTACCAGGGTTCCCCTGAAAATCAGCCCCTTATGGGGTGTCTTTCAAGAACTCTTCCTTGTAGGGGGGGGGGAATTATTGCTTGGGTTTTCATCTACTCTGTCTGGTCGTCTCTCCATACAGCTTCATCTCAGTTTGGAAGGATGGGTAGGGATGCTGGGTGGGCAGCGGCTGGGACCTTCATCCCACGGGTTCTGATGCAGGGATAAAGGTATGGGCGGGGCTTGACCCACCGTGGGTAGACTAAGGCTTAATGTCGATTTCCGCGAGTATAACCCTCACACACATACTCTCTCTCTCTCTCTCTCTCTCTCTCTCTCTCTCTCTCTCTCTCTCTCTCTCTCTCTCTCTCTCTCTCTCTCTCTCTCTCTCTCTCTCTCTCTCTCGCTCTCTGTCTCCCTCTCACTTTCCCTCGCCTCGTGGTACCTAAATTATAACTTCAAGTTATGTGATCATTCTCATGGTGTGGCTGAATATATAAGAGGGTCGGGATCAAGCTCCCCATTGTATTTTAAGAGGGATTTATGCCCTGAATTTATAGGTAGTTCGTGAGCATACTTCTAATGCAGGGAGCAGACTTACGGACCGACCCTTTAATATGCTCGGGACGGCAGCTAGTTTCCCTATTTACACCAATTTCCTTGAACATCGTTATTCAGGACTTGTTAATTGTGTTTATTTTAGTGATGGTTTCTGAAGGAGGAAGTCAAAATACCGTGGCTGTAACGTTTCACCACTAACTCATTATTTAGAGAGTTTAGACGACGTTTCGCTCGGTCCTGGACTATTATTAAGTTACGGTTGATAGTGCTCTGATGATGGTCCACTAAGAACCGAGATGTTGCCTAAAGTTTCTTTTCGTGATTAGAGGATTGGTTATGAAGGATTTTTGAAGTACATACTAGAGAACCTGGGCTGAGTGAAATCTAGTTTGTTATTAAGGTAGTGTCTGCTGATGTCTGCTGGTGCCTGCTGGTGTCTGCTGGTGTCTGCTGGTGCCTGCTGGTGTCTAGCAGTACCTGCTCTTGCCTGGCAGTACCTGCTGGTGTCTGGCAGTACTTGCTGATACCTAACAGTGCCAGCTGGTGTCTGACCGTACCTGCTGATGCCAGACAGTGCCTGCTGGTGTTTGGCAGTACCTGCTGATGCCTGGCAGTGCCTGCTGGTGTCTGGCAGTACCTGATAATGCCTGGGAGTGCCTGCTGGTATCTGGAAGTGACTGCTGATGCCTGTTCGTGCCTGTTCGTGCCTAGCAGGTCATATTATTCTATCTCGTCTCATTTCAAGGCCAAACCTTATCTGAGGATGCCACCCACAACAGTCCACTAACACTCAGGTACCTACTTTCTGCTAGATGAAGAAGGGCAAAAAATGGAAGGAAAACTTGCCCATTCGTCTCTGCCCGACCAGGATTGAATCAGGATTTCTGGTACGTCATATATAGTATGTTATTTAAAACAGATCTCTCACTCTTTCTCTGCTTATCTGTCTGTCTCTGTCTCTCTGTCTCTTTCTTTCTTTCTTTCTCTCTGTCTCTCTCTTTTACAGGGTTTTACAAAATTAGGTTCCTATCTTTATTTACAAGCTCAGAGCTGTTACCTACATCAGCTCCTTTGAAATCTGTCTGTCTGTCTGTCTGTCTGTCTGTCTGTCTGTCTGTCTGTCTGTCTTCTCTCTCTCTCTCTCTCTCTCTCTCTCTCTCTCTCTCTCTCTCTCTCTCTCTCTCTCTCTCTCTCTCTCTCTCTCTCTCTCTCCCTGACCATGTTTTGCCCAGTAAGGTCTGATCGTAAAGTTCTACCAACTTGAGTGTTGAAGGTAGGCCGGTCAGTAACTTAAAAAAAAAAGAGAATAGAAAAAGTGGAAGAGGTTCAGACCCAGTGTCGTGTATGTTGTGTTGATGTTGGTGTTGATGTTGTTTTGATGTTGATGTTAGTGTTGATGTTTGTGTTAATGTTGATGTTGGTGTTGATGTTGTTGTTGATGTTGTTGGTGTTGATGTTGGCGTTGATGTTGGCGTTGATGTTGGAGTTGATGTTGGTGTTGATGCTGGTGTTGATTTTGGTGTTGATGTTGGCGTTGATGTCGGTGTTGACGTTGGTTTTGATGTAGATGTTGGCGTTGATATTGATTATGTTGATGGTGGGGATGATGTTGTTATTGATGTTGGTGTTGATGTTGATGTTGATGCTCGTGTTGGTGTTGATGTTGGTGTTGACGTTGGCGTTGATGTTAGTGATGATGTTGATGTTGATGCTGGTGTTGATGTTGGTGTTGATGTTGGTGTTGATGCTGGTGTTGTTATTGGTGATATATATATATATATATATATATATATATATATATATATATATATATATATATATATATATATATATATATATATATATATATAAGTAAAATAGTTAAATGAAAATGAAACTCGCCAAGCAGGTGCTGGTTAAAGAAGGAGTAAAGAGAAATCTAAGATGTGCTTTATCATCTTGACAGGTCAGAAGACATGAACGTAAGATTACATTATGTACTGGATCTCTTTCTTGAGGATCCAGGTCGTGTCTGCAGCATTCTTACAAGACCAGGTTATGTCTGCAGCATTCTTACAAGACCAGGTTATGTCTGCAGCATTCTTACAAGACCAGGTTATGTCTGCAGCATTCTTACAAGACCAGGTTATGTCTGCAGCATTCCTACAAGACCAGGTTGTGTCTGCAGCATTCTTACAAGACCAGGACGCGTTTGCAACATTCTCACATGATCAGGTCATGAACCATGCACACCACCATCACCACACCAGCCCACTTCTCTACATCTCTTACGCTCTACACCGATTTGACATCCAACACAGAGAGACAACATTTTTTTTTTTTTGCGTTGCAACGGAGGGAAGCTGTTATGGAAGGAGGGATGGAGAGAGGGAGGGGCGGAGAAGGATGGAGAAAAAGAGGGAGGGAGGGAGTAGGGAGTTGAGAAGCATATGTGCGTGAGCTGTTTCGTGATGAAAGGGACTAAAGAGAGAAAAGGAGTGATAACAAGCAGTATGGGGCGTGAAAAGGGTGAAAAGTGCTGTGGAGTTGAAGGTAGGGGTTCGGGTATTGGGGATAAAGGGTTCTGGAATTGGAGGTATAGGGGTTCTTGAATTACAGACCCTGATCCACCCCGAGGCCTGGTCATGGACAGGGCCGCGAGGGCGTTGACCCCCGAAACACCCTTCAGGTAGACTCCAAGAAGGGGTTCTGGAATTAGAGGTAAGGGTTCTGAAATTGGAGGTAGGAGTTGTGAAACTGGAAGTAGGGGTTCTGTAATTGGAGATTAGGGTTATGAAATTGGAGGTAGGGTTCTGGAATTGAGGTTAGGGGGTTCAGGAATAAATGGTAAAGGTTCTGAAATTGGGGCAGAAGTAATTTAAATATAGACCATGTAATCTGAAAGGAGTGGAAAGAATTCTGGAATTAATAGGGATTTTGGAAGATAATAGGTATTATGGGATGGGTGATACATATTCTGGAATGAATATGTGGTAGATAATCTGGAATGGGTGGTACATAATCTGGAAAGGGTGATAAATAGTCTGAAATGGGTGGCAGATATTCTAGAATGGGTGGTAGATAATCTGGAATGGGTGGTAGTCACTGGTAGATATTCTGGGATGGGTGGTAGATTTTCTGGAATGGGTGGCATTTATCATGGAATGGGTGACATATATTCTAGAATGTGTGGCAGATATTCTTGAATGAGTATCAGATATTCCGGAATGGGTAATATGGATTTTGGTAAGTGGGAAAGATTCTGGAATGGATGGCAGGAATTCCGGAATGGGTTGCAATTATTTTAGAATGGTTGTCAGAGGATATGGAAGGGGTGCACAGAGTGTCTAGGAGATAATTGCCTCTGGAAGAGAGATGGGGGCTTAAATAGGAGGCAGGATAAGGGAAAGGGAATGTACGAGAAAATGGGTAAGGGGTGAGAGAGAGAGAGAGAGAGAGAGAGAGAGAGAGAGAGAGAGAGAGAGAGAGAGAGAGAGAGAGAGGAGAGAAAGAGATTTAGAAAGACGAGATAGGGGGCGGCTGGAAGGATGGAGGTCGTCTGGAACTTAGGTTAGGATGCACAAGGAGAGGAGGGAGGGGTCGTCGAAACGGAGGGCTGAAGGGAGAGAGAAGAGGGAGGGGGTGGGAAGGGGGATGGGATGGAGAGGCGTGGGAGGGAAGCAGATGGAGGCTGCGTGAGCAGAGATCGTAAATGCCAGTGGGCGGGTCTTATCTCCCTCTCTCTTCCTCTGCTCCTCACGCCTCTCATCTTCCCTTCCTCCTCCCTCCACCTCACACACAGAAGAGAACGAAAAAAATCACACACCAACAAAAACAGATATATATATATATATATATATATATATATATATATATATATATATATATATATATATATATATATATATATCTTTCTTTCTTTCTTCTTTCAACACATCGG
This sequence comes from Cherax destructor, assembly GCA_009830355.1. Classification (NCBI taxonomy): domain Eukaryota; kingdom Metazoa; phylum Arthropoda; class Malacostraca; order Decapoda; family Parastacidae; genus Cherax; species Cherax destructor. Next base: position 222,889 of record WNWK01000147.1, read on the forward strand.
CCGTTTCCCACCGAAGCGGGTGGCCCAAAAGGAAAAACAAAAGTTTCTCCCTTTACATTTAGTAATATATACAGGAGAAGGGGTTACTAGCCCCTTGCTCCCGGCATTTTAGTCGCCTCTTACGACACGCATGGCTTACGGAGGAAGGATTCTGTTCCACTTCCCCATGGAGATATATATATATATATATATATATATATATATATATATATATGTGTGTGTGTGTGTGTGTGTGTGTGTAAAGAGGAAAATACAAAACAATAACAAACACGGCATTACATTGTCAGTGGCCCAATAAACTACAATCAAAGAAGATACGGCGTGAGTTGTCAGTGGCCCTATAAACTATCATCAAAGAAGATACGGCGTGAGTTTGTCAGTGGCCCTATAAACTACCATCAAAGAAGATACGGTGTGAGTTGTCAGTAGCCTTATAAACTACCATCAAAGATGCGGTGTTAGTTATCAGTTTCCCTATAAACTACCAACAAAAACAATAACATCGTTGTGAAATGATCAGACGATGAAGGTGACGTCAGTGTTGTTGCAGGCAATCACCCTCCAAATTGGTTGCAACTTGGCCCATTCTCGGGCTACCTGCGGGGCCGTAAATTACCTGGGGGGTAAGGAGAGAGATAGGGGGAAGAGGATGAGGAAGAGGAGAACGAGGACGAGGAGGAGAGGATAGGGGAGAGAGAGAGCGAGGGAAGTGCAAGAAGGGGGAAGCGAATGTTACCTAGTATGCTCTCTGGTAATTACCTATTTCTAATTACCTATTAGTAGTTACAGGATAGCGCTGACGCTGGCGGTGTCCCGCTCTTCTAAATTTATCGCATAAGCTTAGATTAAATTATCGTTAACACTAACCGACGAACAGCGAGAAATAAACTTACCCAAGTGTTGCACACGTGTCTTATGTACCATAAAAGATGACTTAATTCTTGTGCGCAGTCTTCCCGTGCCGCGGGTGATATCTAGTCTGGTTCTGTGGCTTTTGTTTTTATTATGTTTAACCTGTGCTCTTTATTTCTCTATTTTTTTTGTCTTCATATACAGTGTAAAATTACCACAGCTTTATAATATATTTCGTGTTTAACATATGTTGTGACTAGCGCTCTTAATATTCCACCATCCATGCATATTTATTCTGTTTTGAAGTTTGCCCGTGGAAAAATGTGAATTTTAATGGGGTTTAAAGCCTATTTATGTATGTATGAATAATTCCTGGTGTGTATGATTGTGCTTGTAGTCTTACCTACCTACCTGGAGGGTGTTCCTGGGATCAACGCCCCTGCGACCCGGTCCACGACCAGGCCTCGTGTTGGATCAGGGCCTGATCAACCAGGCTGTTACTGAGGGCCGCACATAATCCAACGTACGAACCACAGCCCAGCTGATCGCATGCTGACTTTAGGTATCTGTCCAGCTTCCTCTTGAAGACAGCCAGGGGCCTATTGGTAATTCCCCTTATGGCTGGTGGGAGGCTGTTGAACAGTCTTGGGTTGTGGACACTTATTGTGTTTTCTCTTAGTAGACTCATGGCGCCCCAACTTTCCATTGGAGGTATGTTGCACCGTCTGCAGAGTCTTTTGCTTTCGTAGGGAGTGATTTCTGTGTGCAGATTTGGGACCAATTCCTCTAGGATTTTCCAGGTGTAGATTATGATGTATCTCTCTCACTCAAATATAGTAAATAAGTATTCAACAAACACACACACACACACACACACACACACACACACATACACACACACACACACACACACACACAAACACCAGTTTGGAACCCACACCTGGTCAAGCACGTCAAGAAATTAGAGAAAGTGCAAAGGTTTGCAACAAGGCTAGTTCTCGAGCTAAGGGAACAGTTTTGTGAAGAAAGGTTAAGAGAAATTGGCCTGACGACACTGGAGGGCAGGAGGGTTAGGGGAGACATGATAACGACATACAAAATACTGCGAGGAATGGATAAGGTGGACAGAGACAAGATGTTCCAGAGAGGGGACACAGACACAAGGGGTCACAATTGGAAGTTGAAGACTCAGATGAGTCAAAGGGATGTTAGGAAGTATTTATTCAGTCACAGAGTTGTCAGGAAGTGGAATAATCTAGCAAGTGAGGCAGTGGAGGCAGGAACCATACATAGCTTTAAGACGAGGTATGATAAAGCTCACGGAGCAGGGAGAGAGAGAACCTAGTAGCGATCAGTGAAGAGGCGGGACCAGGAGCTATGACTCGACCCCTGGAACCACAAATAGGTGAGTACACACACAGCTGTCAGCAGTTATCAATGTTTCACTGAACGTGAACAAAACTGAACATTTTGCGCCTGATTGAAAACAAAGAAGAGGAGAGGCCAGCACACGACTCAGGGTAGTCACGGTCGTGCTCTTCCCACATTCACCAATTTCATGTCTAATTAAGTTTTTCACTGGCACCCGAGTGAGGCAAGGCGCTTCAGCTGCTTCACAATACATAGACTATTTATGGAGCTATTGCAGGTGAGTGAAGCTCCTACCAATGTCTGGCTCTTTTAATAATAACAACAACAACAACAACAACAACAATAATAATAATATTAATAATACTACTACTACTATAATAATAATAATAATTACAACAACAACAACAACAACAATAATAATAATAATAATAATAATAATAATAATAATAATAATAATAATAATAATAATAATTAAATAATAATAATAATTACAATAACAATAACAATAACAATAATAATAATAATAATAATAATAATAATAATAATAATTACAACAACAACAACAATAATAATAATAATAATAATAATAATAATAATAATAATAATAATAATAATAATAATAATAATATTATTATTATTATTATTATTATTAGTAGTAGTAAAACACTAAAATCTTACGGATGATACACGGTAAGGAGTGGTGGAGGCTCGCTCCTCCGTTCGTTAGCTGCGAACATAACGAAAAATAAAATTGTATCATTCATTTTAAGAAACAATAAATAAATAAGATGAATTCTGCAGCAACTAGCTGACAAGTGGGGGGTGTAAAATACACTAGCTGTTACCGTCCACAGTTTGGTATACGGGGTGTACGATACACTAGCTGTTACCGTCCACAGTTTGGTATACGGGGTGTATAATACACTAGCTGTTACCGTCCACAGTTTGGTATACGGGGTGTACAATACACTACACGCTACCTTTCACAAGAAGAATATGAAGTGTACAACAGTTATCGCATCGGTGGCCAAATCTAAATCTAATCTTACGTAATTGTTTCAGGTAGTATCACTTCAGAAAGGCTGAATGTCTGAACTTTCTAAACTATATTCCCAATAATTGTGAGTGAATGAGGAAGCCTGGCTCTTGCCTCTCGCAATCACAGCCCCAACGAGTGTGTAGTTTTATATCAGTATTGTATTGAATAATAAACACGGTGCTTGCATTAGCCACAATACCTGCCTTCAGACAGCGTCCCACCTCCCAGTGAGGTCAGCGTCGAAGGCGGATACCAGCGAGATTATCAGTCGCTATAAAGGCTGTTATTGCCCTGCGATTTCGCTGTTTACTCGCGAGATGAAGGGCGCTGAAAATAACTCTGACCTCTATGCATGCAACGAGCTGATGATCACCTCCTACGTGTTTCCCCAGACAGTTTCAGTTTGCTTCGCCTTTTTCGCTTGGGAATTTATGCTTCCCCATATAAAACCCCGCTTTACCAACACTACTTCGGGTGGGTTCTGACGACCCTTAGAACCAGGTGGGTGCTTGGCCCCCTTTCCCATTTCAGGTTCTTGTTGAGTAGTTCAGACGTGACGACTGGGAGTGCCAGGTACCCCTGAAGGCCAGGGTGGTAGCAGGAAAGGGGGTGCTGATGCCATAATAAAGCAATGATCACTGGTGAAGTGAGTGGAAGGAAACCCTGATATCAGGCTGCTCCAGCGACCAATTACAGAGCTTAGCTGCGGCACCAATGAAAGGGTGTCACTTTACAAAATATACACTTCCATAAAATCTCGCGGTGGGTTGATCAGTTCTCTTGTGTGAGGTGTCGACTGATGATAGAGCAATTGAAGCTCAATACAATCAGGCGTTCGTTATTGCCGTGTTCAGCTCCCAGGAGGAGAGATGGAGGAGAGTGCGATGCGATTATAGGGAAGTGTGAGCAGTGTGTGTGGGTGTCGCTACAACGCCAAGAAGAGCCGTATTTTGTTTGTACAAATCTAACAAGCCTAACGGAGACGCGGAGAGAGACGCTAGTAGCCGGGGTGACTCTCCCATACTCTTGAAAAAAAAAAAGTCTTTCCGTCCACTTTTGACATAGACGAGGAATGAGGCGCTGGTAAGTATAATGGCTCACCAAGCAGCATATGACACCTCCGACTGCTCTTCCCTCACCACCACCACGAAGACGACCTGCCTTGGAGGAACACTCCAACCGCTTTTAAAGAAGTCAGGTGAGGAATTAGACGCAAGTGTAACACCTGAGTATCTTTATTTCAGCTAAAGATTCTCAGGTGTTGTACATGTGTCATATTCCACATCTCTGTATTAACTGAAAGAACCAAATAGTTCTAAGCCACTTTAATGTGAACCTGTCACGCATCTTCCGCCCCAGCTGGTATAGCACTGCTTCTGGTGTACCATCTGCTTTTGGTGTACCATCTGCTTTTGGTGTACCATCTGCTTTTGGTGTACCATCTGCTTTTGGTGTACCATCTGCTTCTGGTGTTGATCCTAAAAGGACATTAGGTGCAGACCAGAACTTTGTTTACAGGTTAGGTTTGGTTCTAAGCAAGGCGCTTATCAGGTTGTTACCCGGAGTAGTGCCAGGTGCCACTATGAACACATGTTGACGAGGTGCTGTATCTGCTGTTGTGTCTTTTGTTTTTATGTTATTGTTGTTGTTGCTGTTGTTGTTACTGCTGCTGCTGCTACTTCTGCCACTCTCGCTACTGAAGCTATTGTTACTGCTACTGCTACTGCTACTCTCGCTACTGAAGCTATTGTTACTGCTACTGCTACTGTTACTGCTGCTACTGTTGTTAATGTTATCCAGGGACGTGATACAGCTGCTTGCACCGCTTCTCATCCCTTTTGTTACTGTTGCAGAGGCTCATGTTTATATTTTGCAACATGACCCCCAGTCCCCCCGGACCCCAGACCCCTGCAGCATGACCCCCTCCTCCACCAGCACCCCCAACTCCACCATCCCACCACCGCTACCTCCACCATTCCCTGACTCCACTCAGGATCAGGTATCACGAGTCCAGTTTTCATGTGATAAGAGCCGCAAAAGCTGGTCTGGGCAGGTGGTGCAGGTGTCAGGTCTGGGCAGGTGGTGCAGGTGTCAGGTCTGGGCAGGTGGTGCAGGTGTCAGGACTGGGCAGGTGGTGCAGGTGTCAGGTCTGGGCAGGTGGTGCAGGTGTCAGGTCTGGGCAGGTGGTGCAGGTGTCAGGTCTGGGCAGGTGGTGCAGGTGTCAGGTCTGGGCAGGTGGTGCAGGTGTCAGGTCTGGGCAGGTGGTGCAGGTGTCAGGTCTGGGCAGGTGGTGCAGGTGTCAGGACTGGGCAGGTGGTGCAGGTGTCAGGTCTGGGCAGGTGGTGCAGGTGTCAGGTCTGGGCAGGTGGTGCAGGTCTCAGGTAGGTATAGGTGGTGCACAGTGTAGCACACCTGTGCACCTTTGTGCCCAGGTGTGTCTTGTTACATTCCTTACCCCTTCTTCACCACCTCTCCCTCACCCCTCCCTCACCCTTCACCACCTTTCCCTCACCCCTCCCTCACCCTTCACCACCTTTCCCTCACCCTTCACCACCCCTCCCTCAACCTTCACCACCCCTCCCTCACCCCTCCCTCACCCTTCACCACCTCTCCCTCACCCCTCCCTCACTCTTCACCACCTCCCCCTCACCCTTCACCACCTCTCCCTCAACCTTCACCACCCCTCCCTCAACCTTCACCACCCCTCCCACACCCTTTCTTCACCCTTCACCACCCCTCCCTCACCCTTCACCACCCTTCCCTCACCCTCACCACCCCTCCCTCACCCCTCACACACACTTTCACTGAGACATAATTAATATGACTGTTTTTGTACTAACTAAAGACGTTGTCAGTAAACAATTAAAAGATACAATACGACAGAAACGTATGCTTAATAGTCCAAGTAGGACCGAAACGTTCTCATTAGTTTCTTCCATGTGCAGGTTGTTTATGTAATGTCACTGAAGATCAAAGCATTTTGTCCAGAGGTTATGTAGCAGTGTTGCCAGATCAGGTATTGATCAGGAGGTAGCAGTGTTGCCAGATCAGGTATTGATCAGGAGGTAGCAGTGTTGCCAGATCAGGTATTGATCAGGTCTGGGATCGGGCAGAGGGGGCGCTGACCCCGGAAATGCCCTTCAGGTTATGATGGCACGTTCCTCGGGGAATGGGTAGCAGCCCTGAACGTTGAACTCTTTCCTTGGATTACAAACAATCGCAAAACGTTGAAACACGTGTTTAGAGTCGGTTTCTAGCACCGGTTTCTAGTAAATAATCACTGTTAAAGAATTGTCAAGAGTGGCTTATCTGATTGTCTTATCAATGGCGATCTAGCTAATATTCTACGTTGCGCGACGTTTACAATGGTGTGTGTGCGTGTACTCACCTAGTTGTACTCACCTAGTTGTGGTTGCAGGGGTCGAGTCATAGCTCCTGGCCCCGCCTCTTCACTGGCCGCTACTGGGTCACGCTCCCTGCTCCATGAGCTTTATCATACCTCTTCTTAAAGCTATGTATGGAACCTGCCTCCACTACATCGCTTCCCAAGCTATTCCACTTCCCGACCACTCTATGACTGAAGAAATACTTCCTAACATCCCTGTGATTCATTTGAGTCTTCAACTTCCAACTGTGTCCCCTTGTTGCTGTGTCCCATCTCTGGAACATTCTGTCTCTGTCAACCTTGTCAAATTCCTCTCAGTATCTTATATGTCGTTATCATGTCCCCCCTATCTCTCCTGTCCTCCAGTGTCGTCAGGTAGATTTCCCTTAACCTCTCCTCGTAGGACATACCCCTTAGCTCCGGGACTAGTCTTGTTGCAAACCTTTGCACTTTCTCTAGCTTCTTTACGTGCTTGGCTAGATATGGGTTCCAAACTGGTGCTGCATACTCCAGTATGGGCCTAACGTACACAGTGTACAGGGTCCTGAACGATTCTTTATTAAGATGTCGGAATGCTGTTCTTAGGTTTGCTAGGCGCCCATATGCTGCAGCAGTTATTTGGTTGATGTGCGCCTCAGGAGATGTGCCTGGTGTTATACTCACCCCAAGATCTTTTACCTTGATTGAGGTTTGTAGTCTCTGGCCCCCTAGACTGTACTCCGTCTGCGGTCTTCTTTGCCCTTCCCCAATCTTCATGACTTTGCACTTGGTGGGATTGAACTCCAGGAGCCAATTGCTGGACCAGGCTTGCAGCCTGTCCAGATCCCTTTGTAGTTCTGCCTGGTCTTCGTCCGACTGAATTCTTCTCATCAACTTCACATCATCTGCAAACAGGGACACTTCGGAGTCTATTCCTTCCGTCATGTCGTTCACAAAGTGTGAGTGTGTGTGTGTGTGTGTGTGTGTGTGTGTGTGTGTGTGTGTGTGTGTGTGTGTGTGTGTGTGTGTTATTGTGTGTGTGTGTGTAAATAAGGTAAACAGCGTCAATATAAACGAATAATGATGATGATAATAATAATAATAATAATAATAATAATAATAATAATAATAATAATAAAAAAAGAAGAAGAAGAAGAAGAAGAAGAAGAAGAAGAAGAAGAAGAAGAAGAAGAAGAAGAAGAAGAAGAAGAAGAAGAAGAAGAAGAGGAAGAAGAAGAAGAAGAAGAAGAAGAAGAAGAAGAAGAAGAAGAAGAGGAAGAAGAAGAAGAAGAGGAAGAAGACTCTTTGGGTGAGTCGTAAGCCGAGAGAGACAGAGATGGATGATAAAACTCTGCTAAAGATTAAAAGGAAAGGAGGAGGAGGAGCTGGGAAGCAAAGAGGAAATAGAGACGAAGAGAGGAGTCAGGGAGGAGAGAGAGAGAGAGTAAGGGGCAGTGATTGACGCAGAGGGGAGAGGAGAGGAGATGGGAAGAAAGTAGAGAGGGGAAGTAGAGAGGGAAGGGATGTGAGGTCGCTTCTCTTGGCAGCATGTTGAACCAGGGTAAAGACAGACTCTCCCTGACCTGTCTGCTTGATTGATGGTCTCTCTCTCTCTCGCTCTCTCTCTCTCGCTCTCTCACACACACACATTCTCTCACTCTCTCTAGTAACTATGTTGGTATAGGCATAATAATTAACAAGTGGGCGTCTACACGGCCATCCTAATGGCATTAAAGTTAACTTATGACACTGAGCCTGACTGACTCTCAGTCATCACTAGAGACTCGTGACTCACACAATGACTCTAACAACATGTTCATTGAAGAAAAGAGAATTTCTGCATCATGATAAAGTTGATGAGTAAGCCCCCTCCCCCCCAAACAAAAAATTACCCTGAAGGCAAATGTAGAATATAACTTCGGTATATCTGTGACTACCATTATGAATAATATTTGGAGAGAAGGCAATAATGAAAGTGAATGTCACAGGAATGTAGTTAGGAGCCTGAGTAGGTCTATCACTCACTATGATATTGATAATATAGATAAGTACGTTTATTGAGCAATTGCACTGTGAACAGACTGATGTTGTAGTGGCCAGGCTTAGGCTTGGTTACAAGTACTTCTGGCAGTGTGATGTTGTAGTGGCCAGGCTTAGGCTTGGTTACAAGTACTTCTGGCAGTGTGATGTTGTAGTGGCCAGGCTTAGGCTTGGTTACAAGTACTTCTGGCAGGTTGGCATATACTGTATAATACTTCTGGCGACTTTGGCAGACACTCAGATGATGATCAAACTAAATGCAAAGTATAGAAGAAAAGGGAACAGCATCGTGACTGGAATAATATACAAATAACCAACATACAGGAAAGAGGAGCTTACGACGCTGTGATCCGACTTGCACCATTTACAAAGTCACACTTTGTGACTTTGTAAATGGTCGTAAGCTTCTTTCTCCTTTGTGCGGGTTATTTGTATAAATGCAAAGTGTATTTACACAAATAACCCGGACAAGAGCTTTATGTTCTATTTTTTAAACACTATGTGCTCCAGTGCCCACTTATTGAGGAATATACAGATAGACAGTGTGATAACCTATTTGATATGTCAAGATATCTTACTAAAGAAAATAAGATACGAAACATATTAAGCAAATAAGACAATTGAAGATATAAATCCAAATGCACTCCCGTTATCCTTTTAGTGGGACCAAGTTCCTAGGCCTTGTCTGTATCCATATTCTCTTGCGCTACCCTCAACGGGATGGATATGGAGTCCACAGTAAACTAGCCACTTAGGCGGCAAAATATAATCTCTCTCTCTCTCTCTCTCTCAATATATATATATATATATATATATATATATATATATATATATATATATATATATATATATATATATATATATATATATATATATATATATGTATATATATATATATGCGCAGGTTGATGTATCTTATTTGGAAGCTGGTGCGTGAAGTCACCTA
>WNWK01000147.1:235000-295000 GCA_009830355.1 Cherax destructor
GAGATGGTGGATGTAGCGAGAAGGATGAAGTGGATGCAAGTGGATGAAGTTGGTGTTTACACTGGGCTGACTTCCCTCACTCACCCTCCTGCATATGGCTAATTTATTGGACGGATCGATTCTAAATTGAAGGGAATATCAATCGCTTGCTGTTGTTGTTGTTACTGCTGCTGGTGCTTCTGCTGCTGCTGTTGTTGTTGCTGTTGTTGTTACTGTTGTTGATGTGCTGCTGCTGCTGGTGTTACTGCTGCTGGTGTTACTGCTGCTGTTGTTGTTACTGTTGTTGATGTGCTGCTGCTACTGGTGTTACTGCTGCTGGTGGTGTTACTGCTGCTGGTGTTGTTACTGTTGTTGATGTGCTGCTGCTGCCGTTGCTGGTGTTACTGCTGCTGGTGCTTCTGCTGCTGTTGTTGTTACTGTTGTTGATGTGCTGCTGCTGCTGGTGTTACTGCTGCTGTTGTTGTTACTGTTGTTGATGTGGTGCTGCTGCTGGTGTTACTGCTGCTGGTGTTACTGCTGCTGGTGTTACTGCTGCTGCTGGTGTTACTGCTGCTGCTGGTGTTACTGCTGCTGCTGGTGTTACTGCTGCTGGTGTTACTGCTGCTGTTGTTGCTTCAAACCGCATTAACCAACCAACTAACCAATACTGATTAATATTAACCATCTTAGTCCTCCCCCCGGCCCTATAGAGTACTTGTGTTTACTCAGTCACACTATTCTGGTAACTGCCAATAGGCCAGTTAATGTGCCAATAGGCCTGTGCCCAGTGATGCTCTGTAGCTCGCCTCACCTGGAACAACAAAAAGACTTTATCAAAACAACGTTTAGCACGTTTCGCTCAAAGTTTCCTTGATAAAGCTCTCACTGAGCGAAACTTTTGCCACCCAGTGCTTCAATTTGGTTGCCATGTTGACAACGTTATTTTGCCTGCTCATAGGGAGAAAAAGAAGGAAGAGTTTGGGATAGGATAAAGACTATAAGCATAGAGGAAAACTGCAGCAGGCCTACTGGCCCAAACTAGGCAAGTCTTCCTCTAAACCAGCCACTTCAACCCACCTACTTATCCAGCCTTTTCTCTAAGCTTCCCAAGAAGTGGCTTTATTACCTCAAGCACTAATCAAGCCCAGCCTTCCTCACTCATATATTGTCCAATCTCTTTGTACAGCTACTGCAGCGGGAAGGACCATAGGTATCCAGACAGAAATAGGTAGGAAAGCAGACAGGAATTATAGGAAGGTAAGGTAAGAAAAGTTATAGAAATAGGTAGGAAAGGAGACAGATATTATAGGAAGGTAAGGCGACAGAAGACATATGTAGATAAGAAGACACAGGATACAGATGGTTAAAGGTAAGGAAAAAACACACACACAGGATACCATGTTTCGCTTGGTGTTGAGCGAAAAGTTGTTGGAAGAATAATTTGGCTTAAGTACTACGACTGTTTACAATACTCATTGTCAGTAGTGTGGTCTGGGATCTGGCCTAGGGGGGTGGGGGTCTGTGAACCCCCCTCCCACAACGAACGAGGATATGAACCACTTGCTAATCAAAGCAGAGATAAGAATGAGCAAGTGGCCGAACCACTTTGGAAATATTTATATTAAGAGGCAGTTTATCGTCACGCAGTGGTGAAGGTGAAGGATGTGTCTCACTGCCAATTATTTATCGAACTGTTGCGTGACTGATAGTGACTGGTCACACTGTTGACAAAGGGGACTGCCAGGGTGAGGCCAGACCAGCTTGTGCCTTATATCAGTGGAGCAATGAGGCTGCTCCCACAGTGGTTTTCGGTGAATTTATTTAAAAACCATTAGTGGACTGAGACAATGTCACCAGCCATCACGTGATCCCAGAGTCATGATTCACTCTCCTGGAAGAAGGAGAAGAGAGCCATTGTTCTACAATACATAGACATCCAGTCTTCCAAACGGGACGTGTGCGTTATTATATATATATATATATATATATATATATATATATATATATATATATATATATATATATATATATATATATATATATATATATATATATATATCGTAGGTAGTAGGTTGGTAGACAGCAACCACTCAGGGAGGTACTACCATCCTGCCAGGTGACTGTGAAACAGAAACCTGAAACTGTTTTACATGATGGTAGGATTGCTGGTGTCTTTTTCTGTCTCATAAACATGCAAGATTTCAGGTACGTCTTGCTACTTCTACTTACACTTAGGTCACACTACGCAAACATGTACACGTTTATGTATACACACTCATCTGAGTTTTCTTTGATTTTATCTTAATAGTTCTTGTTCTTATTGCTTTTCCTTTCATATCCATGGGGAAGTGGAATAAGAATCTTTCCTCCGTAAGCCATGCGTGTTGTAAAAGTCAACTAAAATGCCGGGAACAATGGGCTAGTAACCCCTTTTCCTGTATAGCTTACTAAAAAGAAGAAGAAGAAAACCGTCAAAGTGGGATGTTTGAATGTGCGTGGATGTTGTGCGAATGATAAGAAAGAGATGATTGTAGATGTTATGAATGAAAAGAAGCTGGATGTCCTGGCTTTAAGTGAGACAAAGCTGAAGGGGTAGGAGAGTTTCAGTGGGAAGAAATAAATGGGATTAGATCAGGGTTTCAAATAGAGTTAGAGCTAAAGAAGGAGTGGCAATAATGGTGAATAATCAGTTATGGCAGGTAAAGAAGGAATATAAATGTATAAATTCAAGGATTATGTGGAGTAAAATAAAGGTTGGATGTGAAAAGTGGGTTATAGTAAGTGTTTATGCACCTGGAGAAGAGAGAAGTGTAGAGGAGAGAGAGATTTTGGGAAATGTTGAGTGAGTGTGTGGGGAGTTTTGAACCAAGTGAGAGAGTAATTGTGGTTGGGGATCTTAATGCTAAAGTGGGTAAAAATGTTGTGGAGGGAGTAGTAGGTAAATTTGGGGTGCAGGGTAAATGTAAATGGGGAACCATTAATTGAGCTATGTGTAGAAAGAGGTTTGGTAATAAGTAATACATATTTTATGAAAAAGAGGATAAATAAATATACAAGGTATGATATAGCACGTAAGGAAAGTAGTTTGTTGGATTATGTTTTGGTGGATAAAAGGTTGATGAGTAGGCTTCAGGATGTACATGTTTATAGAGGGGCAACAGATATATCAGATCATTATTTGGTTGTAGCTACAGTTAGAGTAAAAGGTAGATGGGACAAAAAGAAAATGGCAACAGCAAGTAAGAGAGAGGTAAAAGTGTATAAACTAAGGGAGGAGGAAGTTAGGGTGAGATATAAGCAACTATTGGCAGAAAGGTGGGCTAGTGCAAGTAGGAGTAGTGGGGTGGTTGAAGAGAGTTGGGATAGTTTTAAAAATGCAGTATTAGAATGTGGGGCAGAAGCTTGTGGCTATAGGAGGGTGGGTGCAGGAGGAAAGAGGAGTGAGTGGTGGAATGAAGAAGTAAAGGGTGTGATAAAAGAGAAAAAGGTAGCTTATGAGAGGTTTTACAAAACAGAAGTGTTAATAGAAGAGCAGAGTATATGAAGAGTAAAAGAAAGGTGAAGAGAGTGGTGAGAGAGTGCAAAAGAAGAGCGGATGAAAGAATGGGAGAGGCTCTGTCAAGAAATTTTGCTGAAAACAAGAAAATTTTTTGGAGTGAGATAAACAAGGTAAGAAAGCCTAGGGAACGAATGGATTTGTCAGTTAAAAACAGAGAAGGGGAGTTAGTAGATGGGGAGCTGGAGATGGTAGATGGCGGGAATATTTTGAGGAACTTTTAAATGTCGATGAAAAAAGGAGGCGGTAATTTCATGTACTGGCCAGGAGGTACAACATCGTTTAGGAGTGAAGAAGAGCAGGATGTGAGTGTGGGGAAGGTGCGTGAGGCATTACGTAGAATGAAAGGGGTAAAGCAGCTGGAATTGACGGAATCATGACAGAAATGTTAAAAGCAGGGGGATATAGTGATGGAGTGGTTGGTATTTTTGTTTAATAAATGTATGAAAGAGGGAAGGTACCTAGGGATTGGCAGAGAGCATGTATAGTTCCTTTATATAAAGGGAAGGGGATAAAAGAGATGTAAAAATTATAGGGGAATAAGTTTACTGAGTATACCAGGTAAAGTGTATGGCAGGGTTATTATTGAAAGAATTAGAGGTAAGACAGAGAGTAGGATTGCAGATGAGCAAGGAGGCTTTAAGTGGGTAGGGGATGTGTAGATCAAGTGTTTACAGTGAAGCATATATGTGAACAGTATTTAGATAAAGGTAGAGAAGTTTTTATTGCATTTATGGATTTAGAAAAGGCATATGATAGAGTGGATAGGGGAGCAATGTGGCAAATGTTGCAAGTGTATGGAATAGGTAGTAAGTTATTGAAGGCTGTAAAGAGTTTTTATGAGGATAGTGAGGCTCAGGTTAGGTGTGTAGGAGAGAGGGAGATTATTTCCCGGTAAAAGTAGGTCTTAGACAGGGATGTGTAATGTCACCATGGTTGTTTAATATATTTATAGATGGGGTTGTAAAAGAAGTAAATGCTAGGGTGTTGGGGAGAGGGTGGGATTAAATTTTGGAGAATTAAATGCAAAATGGGAGTTGACACAGTTACTTTTTGCTGATGATACTGTGCTTATGGGAGATTCTAAAGAAAAGTTGCAAAGGTTAGTGGACGAGTTTGGGAGAGTGTGTAAAGGTAGAAAGTTAAAAGTGAACATAGATAAGAGTAAGGTGATGAGGGTATCAAACGATTTAAATAAAGAAAAATTGGATATCACATTGGAGAGAGGGATTATGGAAGAAGTAAATGTTTTCAGATATTTGGGAGTTGACGTGTCAGCGGATGGGTTTATGAAGGATGAGGTTAACCATAGAATTGATGAAGGAAAAAGGTGAGTGGTGCGTTGAGGTATCTGTGGAGACAAAAACGTTATCCATGGGGGCAAAGAAAGGAATGTACGAAAGTATAGTCGTACCAACACTCTTATATGGGTGTGAAGCATGGGTTGCAAATGCTGCAGCGAGGAGGAGGCTGGAGGCAGTGGAGATGTCCTGTCTAAGGGCAATGTGTGGTGTAAATATTATGCAGAAAATTCGGAATGTGGAAATTAGAGAAGGTGTGGAGTTACTAAAAGTATTTGTCAGAGGGCTGAAGAAGGGTTGTTGAGGTGGTTTGGTCATTTAGAGAGAATGGATCAAAGTAGAATGACTTGGAGAGCGTATAAATCTGTAGGGAAGGAAGGCGGGGTAGGGGTCGTCCTAGAAAAGGTTGGAGGGAAGGGGTAAAGGAGGTATTGTGGGCGAGGGGCTTGGACTTCCAGCAAGCATGTGTGTGCGTGTTAGATAGGAGTGAATGGAGACGAATGGTTTTGGGACATGACGATCTGTTGGAGTGTGAGCAGGGTAACATTGTGTGAAGGGATTCAGGGAAACCAGTTAATTGATTTAGTTGGACTTGAGTCCTGGAAATGGGAAGTACAATGCCTGCACTTTAAAGGAGGGGACTGGGATAGTGACAGCTGGGATGGACAATTCTCAGCTGTCGTATCTGAGCTCCTCTGCAAAGACAGTGATTATGTATTTGTGTGGTGATAGTGTTGAATGATGATGAAAGTATTTTCTTTTGGGGATTTTCTTTCTTTTGGGTCACCCTGCCTCGGTGGGAGACGGCCGACTTGTTGAAAAAAAAAAAAAAAAAAAAAAAAATATATATATATATAGAATATTTGAATTTCTTTCTAAAGCCATTTGAATATTCCACTTCCCCTACCACCCCATCTTTTCATTCTTTTTTTTTTTAACAATAGGTATATTTTATTACATAATATGGCACAAAAGATTTAAGAGATACATTGTTGATATAAAGATGACATATACAGTACACGAGGTGAGAGATACATGTCTAGTACATATTGTTACGTGTTTGTCACTGATAATAATGCGAAAATCTCACCCAGCTCCTCAGAGCTGGGGCGCGTGCCCAAAATACAGCATGCATTACCCCTCTGTTGTGTTTATAATTTTTTGCGTGTAAATATGAGTTATGTGAGTAGTGCTAGGAAGGGAGGTAGTTGCTGCAGTCACTGCAGGTGTGGTACATGTGGTTGAGGTAGGTCAAGTATGAACAATGTTATCGCGTGTGCTTCACACACACACACACACACACACACACACACACACACACACACACACACACACACACACACACACACACACTGATAACAACTAGTATGCACAATACACACGATATTTTCAACGCTTGATTAATACACTGTATATTTTGTATGCGTAAAGCACCTTACACTATGGCTTCCCAGCTACTGAGCACCCAGCTACCCAGCACCCAGCTATCCAGCACCAAGCTACCCAGCTACCCAGCACCCAGTTATCCAGCACCCAGCACCAGCTACCCAGCACCCAGCTACCCAGCACCAAGCTATCCAGCACCCAGCTACCCAGCACCCAGCTACCCAGCACCCAGTTATCCAGCACCCAGCACCCAGCTACCCAGCACCCAGCTACCCAGCACCCAGCTATCCAGCACCCAGCACCCAGCTATCCAGCACCCAGCACCCAGCTACCCAGCACCCAGCTATCCAGCACCCAGCACCCAGCACCCAGCTACCCAGCACCCAGCCGTAAAACAAGCTTAAAAATAAATAACAAAACTCAGAGAAAACTTGTTTTTACTCAGCGTTCTGCTGTGAGCATGTTCATCTTGGTGTTACAAGACGGAGGATCGAGCCTTAACCAGGTAATTGGGCAATCTTGGTTTTCCTATCAGTGAAGTAAGCAAATTATTTTTTTACTAGAGATGTGAGTGGGTAATTTGTTTTTTTCTACCGGTTAAATTGACTTTTTTGGGTCTTCCCCTAGCAGTTAATTGGGTAGCTTGGGTTTCCTTGCCAGGTGATCCTAGGGTGACCCTATTAAACAAGCTGGCAGTGATGCTTTATAATGGGTAAGTTTGCCATTTCAGTAGCTTAGAGAATCCTAAGCACTGACGTCAGAGGTAAACAGTGACGTCGAAGGTAAACACTGACGTCAAAGGTAAACACTGACGTCAAAGGTAAACACTGGCGTCAAAGGTAAACACTGACGTCAAAGGTAAACACTGACGTCAAAGGTAAAGAGTGACATCAGAGAGGGAAAGTTAAAATTTAGTTCTTTTTCTCAACAGAAATCAGCACTCATTAAGATCTTTATACATGTATATACATGTATATATATATATATATATATATATATATATATATATATATATATATATATATATATATATATATATATATATATATATATATATATTAACCGATTAGGTAAAACTTGCGATTTTGGCTTAAATACAACGCTCATCTTGACATATAAGACAAGCGAAAATTTGTGTATGCAATAATTTCGCAAAAATCATTCTGAACCTAACGAAAAAAATTTATTTAATTGTGTTTGTTTATTATTAAATTATTGTAAACGTATCTAAAATATATTTAGTTGGGTTAGGCTAAATTAAATTGCGCTTGTTGTAATAAGGTTAGGTAGGTTTTCGAAGTTTCTCTTGGTACAAAATAATAAATTTTACATTAACATAAATGAAAAAAATATATCTTTAAACGTATAAGAGAAAATTTTAGAAAGGACTTAATTTTAAATGAGTTCTTGCTAATTGACCAGTTTTACCTAATCGGCACGACATATATA
The DNA here is from genome assembly GCA_009830355.1 of Cherax destructor. Lineage (NCBI taxonomy): Eukaryota > Metazoa > Arthropoda > Malacostraca > Decapoda > Parastacidae > Cherax > Cherax destructor. Next base: position 242,672 of record WNWK01000147.1, read on the forward strand.
TATATATCGAGCATTAGAATAAACACACACACACACACAAGTGTTTCCGTACCACTATATTGTTCATTACTTTCCTTGTAGACGCAGTAATTGTTAATCCCGTCAGAATCAGTTAGGTGGACCACGGCGCACCGCTCTGCCATTACCAACCTTGTAATATATATGACAGAACACGGGAAGTTGTGTGTGTGTGTGTGTGTGTGTGTGTGTGTGTGTGTGTGTGTGTGTGTGTGTGTGTGTGTGTGTGTGTGTGTGTGTACTCACCTATTTGTAGTCGCATGTGTCAAGTCTCGGCTCCTGGCCCCGCCCCGTGAACAGTGGAGTGACTCATCTATGTTTTTATCTTCCAGCTTGCACTTGTGTACCTGTTTCCAGTCTCTCGGACAGCTTGTCACTGTCCATTCTCTCAATCCTTCTCAGCACTTTTCAAGACGCTATCATGTCTCCCATGACAATTCTGTCCTCTGATGGCATCAGATTTAGTTCCCATAGTCTCTCCTGACAGCTAACGCCGCTTACCAACCCGGACTAGTCTCGTTGCAAACCTCTACACTTTTCCAGTGTCTTGACGTGTCGTGATCATGTGTGGGATGCTGCATACTCCAAGATGGACCTGATATGTGTCGTATAAAATGCCCTGAATGACTCTTATTGAAATTTTTGAAAGCTTGTTCTAGATTTAGAAGTTAAACATTTGCTGCAGAGGTTATTTGGTGGATTTGAACTCAATCCGTTAGCTTGGTACTATGCTCGCCCAAAAGACCATCTCTTCTAGTAAGGCTTATATGATTTATCCCTTGAGCCTGTACTTCAGTTCAGGTCTTCTTTATCCTTTCTGAATTTTCATAATCTTTTATTTACTGGGGTTGAATTCTAATGACCCTATGTTTAACCAATCCTTGCATTTTCCTCAATAATTTCACATCAACCGCGAGCAAGGATCCATCAGACTGTCATACGTCATGTTCACGTACACCAGGTACAGTACATGTCTTGGTGTTAATCCTTGAAGAACCTTGCTGGTCACACGTACTTATTGTCAACTTCTTCCCGGATAATCACTCTTTTTTCTTCTTCCTGTTACGCATTTCTTTATCCATTATAGTGCCGCCTTTGTTATCCCTGCCTCCTCCTCCTCTAGATTGTTTCCCAATTTATTCTGAGGTACTCTGTCAATAACCTTTTTACAGTCCAAGGCTATGCAGATCACCAATCCTTCTCTCTCTCTCTCTCTCTCTCTCTCTCTCTCTCTCTCTCTCTCTCTCTCTCTCTCTCTCTCTCTCTCTCTCTCTCTCTCTCTCTCTCTCTCTCTCTCTCGCCTCACTTTTGCTACCGTCTCATAGAATTTAAGCAGATTTGTGAAATATGATTTACCATGACTGAGACAGTGGTTGCTGTTGTTGATGAACTTTCTTCTTTCCAGATGCTCCACCACACTTCTACTGACTGCATAAACTTACACACTAAACATATCAATGGCACCGGTCTGTAGTTTAACGCGTCCTCTTTGTCCCCTTTCTTAAACGCTAGAACACTCCTGTTTTATTCCACACCTCTGGCAGTAGCCCTGTGTTAAATAACTTGAAGATTTTAACAAATGGTTCACATTTGATATACTATCTGGTCCCAGTGCATAAAAAGTATTTAGCTCACTAAGTTTCTTCATCTCTTCTCCTGTTGTGTGTATTATGTCCAACACTCGCTGGTGTACTCTCTCTCTTAATGTCTCTATTTCCTCTTTTTGTTCAGTTTCTTTTTTTCATTTTGATTTCCTGGTGTTTTACAGTTGTTTTCCTTCTGATGTGACGGCATAGCCACCTGGGTTTAGATTAGGCTGAGAGGCTGCCTGCTGTCTTGTATCATCTATAGTTGAGTGGTTTAAGATGTCAGGTTGGCACAAAGCAGACGACCTAGATTCGAATCCTGCAGGTTGATATATATATATATATATATATATATATATATATATATATATATATATATATATATATATATATATATATATATATATATATATATATTACTGTTTATTAAGCAGATTGAGAGATGTGTCGCTTGTTTGCTCCTAGATGTGTTTGCAGGGGTTGAGTCATATCTCCTGACCCCGTCTCTAACTTCCATCCAGTGTTCTTAATACATTATATTTATTAGTGTGATACTTGTTATATTCACAGGAGAAGCTCTAAAGCAGAAGGAGTCATGAATTTATCAAGGAATGAAATGTAAATAGATGTGATCAAAGAAGGAGAGAGCAGCTCGAGTTCCTTGGACCAAGAGCCCTTCAGCAGCATCAGACCCCCCCCTCCTCTGAGGGATAGTGATATATAATTCTTGTTTATTGTTTAGATTACATGTGATACATTAGTCTTCAAGTAATGTAATGAGCTGTATCCGGCTACATGTGAGGTGGGGGTGGGAGGGTGGGAGGGAGGGTGGGAAGGTGGGAGGGAGGGAGGGAAGGTGGAAGGGAAGGTGGGAAGGTGGGAGGGAGGGAGGGAAGGTGCGAGGGAGGGTGGGAAGGTGGGAGGGAGGGAGGGAAGGTGGAAGGGAAGGTGGGAAGGTGTGAGGGAGGGAGGGAAGTTGGGAGGGAGGGAGGGAAGTTGGGAGGCAGATGAAAAGGAGATCCATGCTTGAAGAACTGGACGTTAGTCATGTGTACGTGAACACAGACAGACAGACAGACACACACAAACACACACACACTGACTGCATTTTCCTGGACTGCAGGAAGGCCTTCGACACAGTTCCTCACATGAGATTAGTAAAGAAGTTGGAAGACCAAGCGTGTATAACAGGAAGGGCACTGGAATGGATCAGGGAATACCTCACAGGGAGGCAACAACGGGTCATGGTGCGTGATGAGGTATCACAGTGGGCGCCTGTGACGAGCGGTGTACCGCAGGGGTCAGTCCTAGGACCAGTGTTATTCTTGCTATATGTGAATGACATGACGGACGGGATAGACTCAGAAGACTCTGTTCGCAGATGATGTGAAATTAATGAGGAGAATCACATCGGATGAAGACCAAGCAGGACTTCAAAGAGACCTGGACAAGCTTGACATCTGGTCTAGCAACTGGCTTCTCGAATTTAACCCCACCAAATGCAAAGTCATGAAGATCGGAGAAGGGCAAAGAAGACCGCTGACAGAGTACAGGCTAGGTGGACAAAGGCTACAAATCTCACCAAAGGAGAAAGACCTTGGGGTGAGTATAACGCCAAGCACGTCTCCGGAATCACACATCAACCAGATAACCGCGGCAGCATATGGGCGACTGGCAAACCTAAGATTAGCGTTCCATTACCTTAACAAGGAATCGTTCAAGACACTGTACACCGTGTACGTCAGGCCCATACTAGAGTATGCAGCACCAGTCTGGAACCCACACCTGGTGAAGCACGTCAAGAAATTAGAGAAAGTGCAAAGGTTTGCGACAAGGCTAGTTCCACAACTCAGGGGTCTGTCCTATGAAGAAAGGTTGAGGGAAATAGGACTAACAACACTGGAGGACAGAAGGGTTAGAGGAGACATGATAACGACATACAAAATACTGCGGGGAATTGACAAGGTAGATAGTGACAGGATGTTCCAGAGAGGGAACACAGAAACAAGGGGACACAACTGGAAGCTGAAGACTCAGATGAGTCAAAGAGATGTTAGGAAGCATTTCTTCAGCCACAGAGTAGTCAGGAAGTGGAATAGTCTAGAGAAAGACATAGTGGAGGCAGGAACCATACATAGTTTTAAGACGAGGTATGATAAAGCTCATGGAGCAGGGAGAGCAGAGACCCAGTAGCGGACAGTGAAGAGGCGGGGCCAGGAGCTGAGTCTCGACCCCTGCAACCACAATTAGGTGAGTACACACACACACACACACACACTACACTGGTGGAAATTTGAATTTCTCTCTAACATAATTTTTTTTAAATAAATATCATTTTGAAGGTCTCTAGATCCAAGGAATTGAAGCTACTTTCCCCTTCCTTGGATTAAATCTGATTACCTCCCACTTCTCTGGAGTTGTGAGACCCCTAAGTGTTTAGAGCTTACTCATTAATATAAACATAAAAATCCCCGCACTCAAGTGGTAGCTGATGCTCCACCCACTCAAGTGGTAGCTGCTGCTCCACCCACTCAAGTTGTAGCTGCTGCTCCACCCACTCAAGTGGTAGCTGCTGCTCCACCCACTCAAGTGGTAGCTGCTGCTCCACCCACTCAAGTGGTAGCTGCTGCTCCACCCACTCAAGTGGTAGCTGCTGCTCCACCCACTCAAGTGGTAGCTGCTGTTCCACCCACTCAAGTGGTAGCTGCTGCTCCATCCGCTCAAGTGGTACCTGCTGCTCCACCCACTCAAGTGGTACCTGCTGCTCCACTCACTCAAGTGGTAGCTGCTGCTCCACCCACTCAAGTGGTAGCTGCGGCTCCACCCACTCAAGTGGTAGCTGCTGCTCCACCCACTCAAGTGGTAGCTTCTGCTCCACCCACTAAAGTGGTAGTTGCTGCTCCTCCCACTCAAGGGGTAGCTGCTGCTCCACCCACTCAAGTGGTAGCTGCTGCTCCACCCACTCAAGTGGTAGCTGCTGCTCCACCCACTCAAGTGGTAGCTGCTGCTCCACCCACTCAAGTGGTAGCTGCTGCTCCACCCACTCAAGGGGTAGCTGCTGCTCCACCCACTCAAGTGGTAGCTGCTGCTCCACCCACTCAAGTGGTAGCTGCTGCTCCACCCACTCAAGTGGTAGCTGCTGCTCCTCCCACTCAAGTGATAGCTGCTGCTCCACCCACTCAAGTGGTAGCTGCTGCTCCACCCACTCAAGTGGTAGCTGCTGCTCCTCCCACTCAAGTGATAGCTGCTGCTCCTCGCACTCAAGTGGTAGCTGCTGCTCCTCGCACTCAAGTGGTAGCTGCTGCTCCCTTAAAGTCCTAAATATATTTTTTTTGTCTTAATTTAACCTCACCCTTCTGATTATAATGATGGAAAGAGGGAGAGAACGAGGGAGGGAGGGAGGGAGGGAGGGTTGGATGGAAGGGAGGAATGGGGGAAGCGAACGGAGGAAGGGAGGAAAGGAGGGATGAGAGGGAGTTAGAGACTGAGGAAGAGAATAGGGGATAGGGAACTGAAGGGGAAGGGGGAGAGGCAACCGGTTGATGTGATGGAGAGAGACGAAATAACTTATGAAGAAAGGGATGGAGGAATGAAGAGAGAGAGAGAGAGAGAGAGAGAGAGAGAGAGAGAGAGAGAGAGAGAGAGAGAGAGAGACCCATCCTGGATAGATCTGTCATTTCAGCAGAGCCTTCAACACAGGAGGGACGTGGGTGGCCTTACTGTTATGTACAAGGCCAACATTGTCAAAGTACCACACTTGGCTCCACTTCGAGGACAGCGAGAAGCAAGCTTCTATACCACAAGACGGGCAGCCAGCAGCAACTTCACTCTGGCTGTAACCTTCTCCAGAACATCACTTCATCTGAGATCATTTATCCCCAGGATGACTCGAGTCTGGAACACTCGTACAGCATTATGATGTCAACGAGATAAAGTCAGTTGATCAAATAAAAATGCTGACCCACAGATGGCTCTAACTTCATCCTGTTCCCTACTTGTATGTTTCATAACAATAAAAATGCTTTCAAATGAGCTGATGTAGGTAACAGCTCTTAGTTTGTCAATAAGGTTGGGAACCCTTAACTTGTAAATAGTTTGTCAATAAAGCTAGGAATCCTTAACTAACCTTGTCAAACCCTGTGAAAGAGAGAGAGAGATAGATAGATAGATAGATAGAGAGAGAGAGAGAGAGAGAGAGAGAGAGAGAGAGAGAGAGAGAGAGAGAGAGAGAGAGAGAGAGAGAGGGGAGAGAGGAGAGAAGAGAAGTGAAGAAGTAGAAGAAAGTAGTTAAACCAAATTCACAAATCCAGTGAAAAAAAAAAATATTCTGGTCAGTATTGCAACTGAATGTATGTTGAAAGATCCAGGATGGAGGTGACATCACCAGTGGTATGTCGACTCCCTCTCCACTTCCCTCCCTCTCTACTTCCCTCCCTCCCTCTCCACTTCCCTCCCTCTCTACTTCCCTCCCGTCTTAGTGATGGTACCTTCCCTCACAGGATGAGAACCGCTCACTAATGTTTAGTTATTCAGGGGAAAAAAAATCATACAAATCTATGTCATGTATATATATTTTTAGAAGTGATTTTCTTTCCTGGTCTGTGTTCAGATAATAATAATAATAATAATAATAATAATAATAATAATAATAATAATAATAATAATAATAATAATAATAATAATAATAATAATAATAATAACAATAATATGAATATGAATAATAACAACAACAATAATAATAATATTTATAATAATAATAATAATAATAACGATAATAATAGTCTTTATTTCTACCAGTACGTGATACAACTTATACAGACCATAGCTGACATCATTGACATACTATATAGAAAGTCCATGGTTATGCACAGCATTTCCCGCAACTTAGGTTCATTTTGTCCCCCAGGATGCCACCCACACAAGTCGACTAACAACCAGGTACCTATTTTACTACTAGGTGAACAGTGACAGCAGGTTTAAGGTGACTAACATCCAGGTACCTACTTACTGCTAGGTGAACATTTTCAGCAAGTGTCTTACGGAAACACGTCCCAATGTTTCCACCAATACCGGGGATCGAACCACGTTAGTAGTGCAGTCAGCTCAGGGTGTGAGCTACGGGATAGGAGAGCCGTGAATTACACTGGTGATATAAACAAACTCTCAACTGAATGGTGTTCAAATGAGGCAGACGCTGGGAAGGTGTGTTGATGGCAATGCTTTTACACAGATAATCCAAACATAGCAGAGAGAAGCGTACCACGACGTTTCGGTCCGACTTGGACCATTTACAGAGTCACACTGTGACACCCTGGCACTACTTGTGGCACACTTTTTATGTACTTCATATTCATCCTGTGGATGGTAAGACACTGCATATGATACCCGCGTATACCTGGAGGAGGTTTCGGGGGTCAGCGCCCCCGCGCCCCAGTCCGTCACCATTTCTCGATACTTAGACTCAGAATCCATTCTTGTGGTTGAAAAATTGTGAACTTTCAAACTGTAATATACTGAACCAGCTAATTACGTGAAAATAAATGATATTGTTGATAAATGGTTCAAGGAACGACAAGTTGATACAGTCATTATCAACGATATTAAATGATAATAAAGCACAGATGAACAAATACATGGAACGAGTATTATTAAAGCACGAGACGTGGCTCCTGCAGGTGTAATGAGAGAGGCATGGGTTAATCATTACTACGATAACGTATTACTTGACCTCCATTGACCTGACCACCTGACTTAGAGCTATTTAACACTGGGGAGATTGAGATCCACTTCTGTCGCCTCTAACAATCCTACTCTTCGGTGCATTTGTTGCAAAGCAACAAATGCACACCCTTCTCAAAGCTGTTATGAGGTTTCATTTTGACTACTCGTGTGTAGTAAGTGTTATTGTATCAGTATATCACACTAATACTCGCTCCATGACGCCAGTCTTTGAGTGCTTTCAGATCCCCCATTATCAGGCAGAAGTAGCATTTACTGAAGTATCGTTACATTAATGGTATACAATACCGACTAGATAATAAATGCTATACATGTGCAACACCTGTGTATCTTTATTGATGAAGACATTTTGCTATCCAGTGGGTTTTACAGTCTAATAGAGAATAAACACTTGAGGTTGTGGTGGAGGGAGAGAGGTAATTTTGATGTGTTCAGTCCCTCAGCCATGATAGTAGGTGTTCAGTCCCTCAGCCATGATAGTAGGTGTTCAGTCCCTCAGCCATGATAGAAGGTGTTCAGTCCCTCAGCCATGATAGTAGGTGTTCAGTCCCTCAGCCATGATAGTAGGTGTTCAGTCCCTCAGCCATGATAGAAGGTGTTCAGTCCCTCAGCCATGATAGTAGGTGTTCAGTCCCTCAGCCATGATAGTAGGTGTTCAGTCCCTCAGCCATGATAGAAGGTGTTCAGTCCCTAAGCCATGATAGAAGGTGTTCAGTCCCTCAGCCATGATAGTAGGTGTTCAGTCCCTCAGCCATGATAGAAGGTGTTCAGTCCCTCAGCCATGATAGTAGGTGTTCAGTCCCTCAGCCATGATAGTAGGTGTTCAGTCCCTCAGCCATGATAGTAGGTGTTCAGTCCCTCAGCCATGATAGAAGGTGTTCAGTCCCTCAGCCATGATAGTAGGTGTTCAGTCCCTCAGCCATGATAGAAGGTGTTCAGTCCCTCAGCCATGATAGAAGGTGTTCATTCCCTCAGCCATGATAGAAGGTGTTCAGTCCCTCAGCCATGATAGAAGGTGTTCAGTCCCTCAGCCATGATAGTAGGTGTTCAGTCCCTCAGCCATGATAGTAGGTGTTCAGTCCCTCAGCCATGATAGAAGGTGTTCAGTCCCTCAGCCATGATAGAAGGTGTTCAGTCCCTCAGCCATGATAGAAGGTGTTCAGTCCCTCAGCCATTATAGGTGTTCAGTCCCTCAGCCATGATAGGTGTTCAGTCCCTCAGCCATGATAGGTGTTCAGTCCCTCAGCCATGATAGAAGGTGTTCAGTCCCTCAGCCATGATAGTAGGTGTTCAGTCCCTCAGCCATTTTAGGTGTTCAGTCCCTCAGCCATGATAGAAGGTGTTCAGTCCCTCAGCCATGATAGTAGGTGTTCAGTCCCTCAGCCATTATAGGTGTTCAGTCCCTCAGCCATGATAGTAGGTGTTCAGTCCCTCAGCCATGATAGAAGGTGTTCAGTCCCTCAGCCATGATAGAAGGTGTTCAGTCCCTCAGCCATGATAGAAGGTGTTTAGTCCATCAGCCATGATAGTAGGTGTTCAGTCCCTCAGCCATGATAGTAGGTGTTCAGTCCCTCAGCCATGATAGTAGGTGTTCAGTCCCTCAGCCATGATAGAAGGTGTTCAGTCCCTCAGCCATGATAGAAGGTGTTCAGTCCCTCAGCCATGATAGAAGGTGTTCAGTCCCTCAGCCATGATAGTAGGTGTTCAGTCCCTCAGCCATGATAGTAGGTGTTCAGTCCCTCAGCCATGATAGTAGGTGTTCAGTCCCTCAGCCATGATAGAAGGTGTTCAGTCCCTCAGCCATGATAGTAGGTGTTCAGTCCCTCAGCCATGATAGGTGTTCAGTCCCTCAGCCATGATAGAAGGTGTTCAGTCCTCAGCCATGATAGTAGGTGTTCAGTCCTCAGCCATGATAGAAGGTGTTCAGTCCCTCAGCCATGATAGTAGGTGTTCAGTCCCTCAGCCATGATAGAAAGTGTTCAGTCCTCAGCCATGATAGAAGGTGTTCAGTCCCTCAGCCATGATAGTAGGTGTTCAGTCCCTCAGCCATGATAGTAGTGTTCAGTCCCTCAGCCATGATAGAGGTGTTCAGTCCCTCAGCCATGATAAGGTGTTCAGTCCCTCAGCCATGATAGAAGGTGTTCAGTCCCTCAGCATGATAGAAGGTGTTCAGTCCTCAGCCATGATAGTAGGTGTTCAGTCCCTCAGCCATGATAGAGGTGTTCAGTCCCTCAGCCATGATAGAGGTGTTCAGTCCCTCAGCCATGATAGAGGTGTTCAGTCCCTCAGCCATGATAGTAGTGTTCAGTCCCTCAGCCATGATAGGTGTTCAGTCCCTCAGCCATGATAGAGTGTTCAGTCCTCAGCCATGATATGTGTTCAGTCCTCAGCCATGATAGAGGTGTTCAGTCCTCAGCCATGATAGAGGTGTTCAGTCCCTCAGCCATGATAGAAGTGTTCATTCCTCAGCCATGATAGAAGGTGTTCATCCCTCAGCCATGATAAGGGTTCAGTCCTCAGCCATGATAGTAGGTGTTCAGTCCCTCAGCCATGAATGGTGTTCAGGCCCTCACCATGATAAAGTGTTCATCCTCAATGATGAAGGTTTCAGTCCTCAGCCATGATAGTAGGTGTTCAGTCCCTCAGCCATTATGGTGTTCAGTCCCTCAGCCATGATAGGTGTTCAGTCCCTCAGCCATGATAGAAGGTGTTCATCCCTCACCATGATAGAGGTGTTCAGTCCCTCAGCCATTTAGGTGTTCAGTCCTCAGCCATGATAGAAGGTGTTCAGTCCCTCAGCCATGATAGTAGGTGTTCAGTCCCTCAGCCATGATAGAAGGTGTTCAGTCCCTCAGCCATGATAGAAGGTGTTCAGTCCCTCAGCCATGATAGAAGGTGTTCAGTCCCTCAGCCATTATAGGTGTTCAGTCCCTCAGCCATGATAGAAGGTGTTCAGTCCCTCAGCCATGATAGAATGTGTTCAGTCCCTCAGCCATGATAGAAGGTGTTCAGTCCCTCAGCCATGATAGAAGGTGTTCAGTCCCTCAGCCATGATAGAATGTGTTCAGTCCCTCAGCCATGATAGAAGGTGTTCAGTCCCTCAGCCATGATATAAGGTGTTCAGTCCCTCAGCCATGATAGAAGGTGTTCAGTCCCTCAGCCATGATAGTAGGTGTTCAGTCCCTCAGCCATGATAGAAGGTGTTCAGTCCCTCAGCCATGATAGAAGGTGTTCAGTCCCTCAGCCATGATAGAAGGTGTTCAGTCCCTCAGCCATGATATAAGGTGTTCAGTCCCTCAGCCATGATAGAATGTGTTCAGTCCCTCAGCCATGATAGAAAGTGTTCAGTCCCTCAGCCATGATATAATGTGTTCAGTCCCTCAGCCATGATAGAATGTGTTCAGTCCCTCAGCCATGATAGTAGGTGTTCAGTCCCTCAGCCATGATAGTAGGTGTTCAGCCTCTTACACTTAATAAAACTAGTAATAGTAACCAACGTGGGTAATATCACTCCCGGATAATAAATCCTGGTAATGATACATCATCTATGTAACTTGTATGACCCAAAAATTAAGCTCTTAGTAGTAATATATAGAGTAGTAATTTTATTTACCTTGGCATCACATAATTTTTACCTTGGCATCACATAATTTTTAAATATATAAATAAATATATAAATAACTATGCAACGCATTTCGCACAAACGACTTTAACATAATTGATGAATAAGACGTTTCGCCTACACAGTAGGCTTCTTCAGACGAACAGCGATGTGATTAAAATCGGAGACAGCAGAAGAGGTTGAGAGGTAGAGAAGATGTGATGAGTCCGTCAGCTTCGAAGTAGTTGTCTTGGGGTGGTCAGTCCCTCGGCCTGGAGAAGCGTGGACCTTCACGGTCTCGAATTCGAGCAGATGACATCAACGAATGTCCCAACTTCGTAGCTCGCTTCTCACAACACGAGAAAGAGTGCATCCTGGGTGCGAGTGAGACTGTACACACCGCTGTGCGAACCCCCGTCTACCCTGCTGATCAGACCGTCAGTCGTCTACCCTGCTGATCAGACCGTCAGTCGTCTACCCTGCTGATCAGACCGTCAGTCGTCTACCCTGCTGATCAGACCGTCAGTCGTCTACCCTGCTGATCAGACCGTCAGTCGTCTATCCTGCTGATCAGACCGTCAGTCGTCTATCCTGCTGATCAGACCGTCAGTCGTCTACCCTGCTGATCAGACCGTCAGTCGTCTATCCTGCTGATCAGACCGTCAGTCGTCTATCCTGCTGATCAGACCGTCAGTCGTCTACCCTGCTGATCAGACCGTCAGTCGTCTATCCTGCTGATCAGACCGTCAGTCGTCTATCCTGCTGATCAGACCGTCAGTCGTCTACCCTGCTGATCAGACCGTCAGTCGTCTACCCTGCTGATCAGACCGTCAGTCATCTACCCTGCTGATCAGACCGTCAGTCGTCTACCCTGCTGATCAGACCGTCAGTCGTCTACCCTGCTGATCAGACCGTCAGTCGTCTACCCTGCTGATCAGACCGTCAGTCGTCTACCCTGCTGATCACACCGTCAGTCGTCTACCCTGCTGATCAGACCGTCAGTCGTCTACCCTGCTGATCAGAGCATCAGTAGTAGTAGCAACAGTAGTTGTTTTATCTTATCTTATCTAGTAGCATTGCTATAATAATAATAATAATAATAATAATAATAATAATAATAATAATAATAATAATTATTATTATTTTTATTATTATTATTATTATTATTATTATTATTATTATTATTATTATTATTGGTATATTATTATTATTATTATTATTATTATTATTATTATTATTATTATTATTATTATTATTATTATATTCACAGAGAAGCACTAAAGTCGTCACGATAATTGAGCACTATGAAATAGATGGCAATCAAATTTGATCCAAGGAAGGGGAGGGTAGTTCCACCTCCAAAAAGTCTTTGAAAGAAATATATTGTCAGTGTATATACACCAAGAAATATACACCATCAGATATACACTTGAAAGTGCATAAACATCATGAGATAAATATATGGTAATGTATATATATACGCCGAGATATATACATCTGCCAATATATATTCTTCAAGAGATTACATCTGTGTGTATATACACCACTCCTTGTATATACACTTCTTTCGGTATTTACCCATACAAATATACTGTTTGTGTATATATTTACTTGTTAATGTATATACTGAAAGAGATATACACTAAGTGTATATGCACCTAAAGTCAGTACCTGACCAACCGGGCTGTGGTTCGTACGTCAGTTTGCGTGCGGCCATCAGTAACAGCCTGGTTGATCAGACCCTGATCCACCATGAGGCCTGGTGTCAGACCGGGGCGCGGGGGCGTTGACCCCCGAAGCCCTCTCCTCTTGTGAAATTATTAGAAACAGGGGAGTAGGAAAGGCATTGTCACACAGTGAGATGATCACCACAAGAGGATGCTGGGTCCTGAAGGTCTGGGATGCTGGGTCCTGAAGGTCTGGGATGCTGGGTCCTGAAGGTCTGGGATGCTGGGTCCTGAAGGTCTGGGATGCTGGGTCCTGAAGGTCTGGGATGCTGGGTCCTGAAGGTCTGGGATGCTGGGTCCTGAAGGTCTGGGATGCTGGGTCCTGAAGGTCTGGGATGCTGGGTCCTGAAGGTCTGGGATGCTGGGTCCTGAAGGTCTGGGATGATGGGTCCTGAAGGTCTGGGATGCTGGGTCCTGAAGGTCTGGGATGCTGGGTCCTGAAGGAGGTATGGGATGCTGGGTCCTGAAGAAGGTGTGGGATGCTGGGTCCTCAAGGAGGTGTGGGATGCTGGGTCCTCAAGGAGTTGTGGGATGCTAGGATGCTTAGGTCAAGACAGTGGGTGAGATGTGTGTCTCTTCCTGAGTGACTGTGTGATGAATAATCCTTCAAAACTCCATCTGCCACGGCTTCCTTCCTCTCTTCTTCCTCCTCCTCCAGCGTCTTCCCCCTTGCCCTGAGTCGTCAGCAGGCGTTATTTAAACCCCCAAGGAGGAGGCGAGGAGCTCCCCAAAGACGGGTGTCCCTACAGAAGGCGTCGAGGTGATGCTAGGTTTCACTTAACTCAAATTGGCTGGGTACTGAAGGGTGGCACCTCGGTACAGCGCCTCCGTCATCCCACACGTGTTAGTATCACCAATTAACGCTCTCTGGTGGTGTTAGTCATCCCAAGTGCTTGTTCAAATATGCATAATGAAAGACTGGAGGACGGATCCAACAAGTGACTACCATTATTTAATACGTGCTGCCGTCATAGCAGCTAGCTAACCCCTTATTTTCACGTCCAAACCGCGGTCCACGCATTTCTGCAGTTGTAAAGAAGTGTGGTGTGCGGGATGTCCGATAGATGGCAGTGGATGGGGCGGGTGGGCGTGATGGGCGGGGCTGGTGATTCAAGGGGCGGGGAAGCCGTCACTTGGGGATCTTGGGCTGCCACCATTGGCACCTGCCACAGCAGCCGCTCCGCCAGCGTCGCATGCGGCGCACAGGGGCGGGGCATGCCGCCCTACGCCCCGCCCCGGCCAGCCCGCTCAGCTGCCGAGTGATAACTTGTACCAGATCAGTGTAAGTTGAGTACTTGGTCTGTCGTGAGGCAGTTGTTGCGCCCTAAGTATGGTGATTGTTTGGTCTACCTGGTAATCACACCTGTAACCACTGTAATCAGGCAGCAGTGGACTATCATTAGAGTGACCTCTCCAGTCATATTGTGACCCCTTGTGACCTAATCTTGCGATTGGTGATTTGCTTGACCATCCTGCATCAATGATGCTCACCGATCTAAATATTGCCAATCGGACGGACATTTACACCACGGAGAAAGGAGGCCTTGTAAGTATGATAGTGTAGGAGTTTGGTGGTGTCCCCTGTCCGTAGAGGAGCGCAGCAGGGCGCTGTGACCCCGTCCTCTGCCCTGGGAGTACGTCTATCCACAGCACCATTGCCGCGGGTTACCCCCCTTACCGGCCACCACAAGCGGAGAACTTGCTGCCGCCCAAATTACTACCTTGGCTCCCAGATTGCAATTATAGTTACGGCGGGGATATCATATCGGCGTTGAGGGTCGAGGCTTAGTCTAGCGTCGGATGGGTCGAGTGTATGTGTTGTCTCGTTGGTAGCAGGTCCATGAGAGCGACACTACCAGCTGCGAGGGGCCGTGCAACACCAGCTGCGACTGACATGACAACCTGAAACGTAGTTGGTAGTATGGTGTCGCGCGAGGGTGCGTGTGTGTGGGAAGCAGCGAGAGTGTACTGAACGAGTAGCCGCCGGCGGGGCGTTGTGCGAGGGCGGCGTCAGCCATGGTGGGGTTCAGCAGTTGTTGCGTGTGCAGGCTGCAGGTGCTGCTACCCCTCCTCAGTGTTACACTCGCCTTGTGCTGGTGATCGCCGGTGTGCTGGTGGCGGTGATGAGGCTCTGCCTACCGTGGTGCCGGCCCCACGCCGACAGACGGTGACCCTGTGATGTTTTCTTAGACACTAACCCCAGTCTTAACTTCCTTCTGCAACACTTAGACAGTGCCTTGCAACATTTTTTTATAACCTGGCTTTACATCTACGGGAAAATTAATTGGTGATTTTTGCCGAATTTGGAGAATACTTCGAGGATGTTTATACAAAGTGTAGTGAAGAACGTGGCGCTGTGTGATAGTGAAAAGTTCGTGGTGATTTTCAAGAGTTTGTCTTTTGGCCAAGGTGAAGCCAGATATGTGGAGCTCTTAAGCGAGGAACTAGTACACTCCGTGTGAGACGGCAGCTCCCTGAGGGACACTGATTACTGCAGCCACTTGTTTTGACCTCTTCTGGCCCAAGATGGACCGAAAGTCCCTGGTAGGTTCCTCTCACCTGTGTTACACACAATGTTCACAAGACAGGGAGAAACCTCTGCCCTGTACCTCTTCATTATTTCCTTGTTCTTTTCCTGTGCAACTTTATTCCCTGTTTTGTGTTCGCCGTTGACAAGTGTCTCGATCTCACAATGGCAATCTGAATCGTCAGTTTTATCAGGTTTGTGATTGGCACTTAGTCTCAGTGATGGCTTCTGAAGAGACATCCACGGGTGATAAGGATACGATTACCGCTACTTGATTAAGTGTTTACACTGGCACTATTATATGAAGAAACTTCTGTGTCACTTTTACGATTTTACGATAAAGGGGAAAAAGGATTGTGTCGTCAGGACGGATTTCCAAATCATAAAAATATTTCGTGATTTCCTCTTTCAAACTCCTGTGGGGGTAAAAAGTAGTGCTTATATATCTTTTTTTTTTTCTGTTGAAACGATGGAAGATTGAGTCGTTGTATCTTCCATGATTTCCTTCAAGTGATATGGAAGACGTTTAGTGTTTTATTACTTCCGTGATGTTTCCTTTATTATTTTGGGACACGATTCTGGACACTCGCAGGAGTTTCGCTTTACTTAATGCTTTACTGCTCACCTAAGCCGCCACTACAACTCAGTGAATTATACCTCGTTATACCAGTGACATACATCGTATTTAATGTTACACAGAGGAATAATACCGTCAGTATCTCCCATAATAAACCTTGGGGGGGATTCATGACAAACACAAATTTATGCGTGATAATTTTCAGCTTAAAAAAGTCCTGGTTATGGTATTTGCACCTTATTTTCTCTATGCTTCTTGATACCATGAATCCTGAGTCGTTTTTTTTCATATCTGGTGGTCGAAGTTTTTTTTTTTAGCTAACATTATGAAAACAATTCATATGATTTTTTTTTTTTTAATTTTCGTTTTGATTTTCGAGAAGATTTCTGAAAGTTTGTTTTAAACTGAAGTTCTCAAAAACTGGTCTATTGTATGGCCACTCGTCAGCGCTGTTTTTGACACAGTTATAATCTAGAAAAATATCTGAGGAATTTCTCTATACAATACATATTTTTTTTCACTCTTTTATATACACAGACGAAGACAAACTAACGTTAATTCAGACGGTGAAACTGACGTTTCGCGAAACGTTTTCTTAATCAACGTCTTGATCGGTGAATAACTAAAGTGTTAAGAGCAATTGCAAATGCTCAGTATAAACCCACATGGATACAGAAACTCAGAAAGTTAATTGATCTCTATATGTCGACCCTCTTCAGTGCATACGTGTATACATCTTACTGTAAAGTCAACCTTAGAGACACTTTCTCCATGAAAGTGTCGACGGAAGAGGATGAGAATATGAAGATAATATACCAGAAATCTTCGGCAGGTATCCAAAATTTAAATGCGATAGATAACACATAATATGAAAATACATATTCACATATAAATGAATACTCAAATATGAGGTACACAATAAACTAGCCACTACCGTCCACAGAATGACTACCCGGTGCACAATAAACTAGCCACTACCGTCCACAGAATGGCTACCGTGCAATAACAGCCACTACCGTCCACGAATGGCTACCCGTCACAATAAACTAGCCACTACCGTCCACAGAATAGCTACCCGGTGCACAATAAACTAGCCACTACCGTCCACAGGATGGCTACCCGGTGCACAATAAACTAGCCACTACCGTCCACAGGATGGCTACCCGGTGCACAATAAACTAGCCACTACCGTCCACAGGATGGCTACCCGGTGCACAATAAACTAGCCACTACCGTCCACAGGATGGCTACCCGGTGCACAATAAAGCAACAGCAAGAGCGGCTAAGTCTAATCATAAAATAAATAATTAGAGGGGGATATAAATACGGAAGGATATCTATCTATCATATATATATATATATATATATATATATATATATATATATATATATATATATATATATATATATATATATATATATATATTATATATATATATATATATATATATATATATATATATATATATATATATAAGTGCTCAAAATATCTTAACCTAACTCATCCGGCAGCAATGAGTTCAAGCTAGATAAATTCATATTGAAAAATTATATAAGAAGGTCTTAATGTGAGAGTAAAGGTGTTGACGAGTGAATTAAAAATCCCACGTAATGGGATCGAATGCTCTAGCAAGCTCTAGAAATAGGTTAGCCAAGTAGGTGAGTGGAAATAGGCGGCCGTGAGTACGACCCGAACGAAAGAAAAAAGACACAGCGTTTCACCCTACACCGAGCGAAATGTTGTCACGGTAAATGCTTGTTTTTACTTTCCGCCCGTTTCTTGCCTTGAGAACTGTCTGCAGTATCTTGCTGTATCCTGCAGTATCCTGCTGTATCCTGCTGTATCCTGAGTAAGACCATGGATAGCAAAGGGCCAGGTGGATTAGAAAGACACAAAATCAAACACTAGAATATATTTATTAGAAAACGTTTCGGTCCTGGGACCTTGATCTCCAGGTAAACATCTGTCATAAGGTGGTTCAAAAGACGTTTTCTAATAGATTTTAGTGATGCTCACGTGTCTTTCTAAAGCAATTTGTGGGTATCTATTACCAAAATTCATACCAAAGGGCCAGTAAGCTTTCTTTGGCACCTCTTATCCCTTCCCAATGTATCTCGCATACATACAATCAACCACCAAAGAGGTGGAGGTTTAAGCCAGCGGAAGGCCTCGGTCGGTTGACCAAAAGCTCCAGCTGTGGGTCATCATATGACTAAGACCCGCGTCAGGAAACACTTGTCCTGTTTCCTGACAAACCTTACCTGAAGTCACCACCGTTTTTAACATCTCCATCACGCAAGAAAAATACGAGTTAAACATTTTGCAACAGTCAGCCATTCTGAAGTGTTTTTCACTTTTAAATGAGCGAACACTTACGTTCTTCAAGAATGGTATGCAATACCGACACAAAATTAGACGTTTCGCCATCCAGTGGCTTTATCAATACAAATTCTAGGACAAAACTTGAAGACAGTAGAACTATATACAAAAGATGAGGTAATCAGTGCCTCAGTCCTCAGGCTCAGGGACTGACTACCTCAGATGTTGCACATGTGTCTAATTTTCAACACTTACGTTCTTTCCAGCGATGTATGTGTATATAACAACGATAGATAACACACATATGTGAAAACAAGAACACGCTCGCATCTGTTCTTCATCTGGCTTTAATAGTGAACAAATACATTAACGCAATAAACTAAGGCAATAATTGACGTGATAAACAATCGCATTTAAAAAAACAAAATAATGAAGGTAATTTTTTTCTTTGTGATGAAGTCATGGAATGAATGAAAGAAATATTATTAATATTATTGTTTTCATTATTATTGCTGTTATTTTTATTATTACTATTATTATTATTATTATTATTATTATTATTATTATTATTATTATTATTATTATTATTATTATTATTATTATTATTATTAGCTACTATTCTTTGTCTTTGGCTCAGAGTTTACTGGCTCCTATTTTTTAGGTTCTCTCTCATGAAATTAATAATAATAATAATAATAATAATAATAATAATAAAATTCAAAATAATAATATTAATAATTACAACAGCAATAATAATAATATTATTAATAATAAATTATTTATAAAGAAAAAAATAATAATATATAATAATAATAATATATTTATAATAAATATAAATATATATATATATATATATATGTACTTACTATGCCAATATACTTTATATTAATTATTAATGCTAATACTAAAAGGACTAGTATATTTAAAATTTTGTGATAAATTGTTTGTAGTTGAATGATTCTGAATGAAAATATGTAAAGGTACCATGTATATATATATATATATATATATATATAGTGTGTGTGTGTGTGTGTGTGTGGGTGTGGTGTGTGTGTGTGTGTGTAATTTATATTTATATATAACTAGGATGAGGAAGCAACAGGTGAATAACTAGCTGCATATAGAGTTTTATTAACTTTATCTTAGATTAGATAAAGCTCTACGTCGAGCGAAACGTTCAACATTAAATATTTACCTGTGTCTTTTATTTAAATTCTGACCCCAAGTATAGAAGGTCAGGAGAAACAGAAAGATGTTTTCGATAATTATCTCTGATGCATTAACATATAAACAAAATTTTGTGTGTGTTGTATCATAGAAGACATATTAATGAATAAACAAGAAAAAAGGGAGGATTCGAACCGTGGTCCATGTATGCTGGAGCCCAAGTCAATTCTTCGATTAAAAGTGTGATGGTTTACGTACTTTAACTAGAAAAATGAAGTATGTCAGGAAATGCTTCAAACTGCTCCAGATCGACGAAATATGCGATAAAATAACATTTTAGCACATTTTTTTTGAAAATGTTTCACGTACTTTTTAAAAAATCCTATGAAATATTTAATAATAAATTACGATTTATCTTGAGTTATAAACCTTGTTAACATTAGGTAATTCCATCATCTTACTCCTATATTGGGTCAGACAGCATTTAGCATTATTTAACATCGGTGAAATGTGTTAATTCGGTGGTGGGAGTGATTTTCGGCGGAGTTACAACTCGCCCTGTCTGGCCAAACAATTGTTGACTTAAAAGCTAAGACGCCAGATATTCTTGAAAAGTGGAAGTGAGTCGAACCTTTTTTGAAATTGCTTCTAACTCTCCTCTGAAATACTTCTAACACTCCCTAGAACTGACTTTCCTTGGTATTACTTCTAACTCTCCTAGAAACACTCCTAACACTCTCTAGAGAAACACTCTCTACAAGCTTTCACTTGGACTTACTTCTACCTAACGCTTCTTAGAAATACATCTAACAGTGTCTAGAAATCTTACAACACTCTAACACACTTTGGAACCTCACGTAAACACAGACACACAAACAAGAGTGTTTCCCCTGAGGGGAGATGAGCACAGAGGAATCATGTGAAGGAAGTGCTGTTGAAGGAAGTACTGTTGAAGGAAGAAATGTTGAAGGAAATACTGTTGAAGGAAGTATTGTTGAAGGAAATACTGTTGAAGGAAGATATGTTGAAGGAAGTACTGTTGAAGGAAGTACTGTTGAAGGAAGTACTGTTGAAGGAAGAAATGTTGAAGGAAATACTGTTGAAGGAAATACTGTTGAAGGAAGAAATGTTGAAGGAAATACTGTTGAAGGAAGTATTGTTGAAGGAAATACTGTTGAAGGAAGAAATGTTGAAGGAAGTACTGTTGAAGGAAGAACTGTTGAAGGAAATACTGTTGAAGGAAATACTGTTAAAGGAAGAAATGTTGAAGGAAGTACTATTGAAGGAAGTACTGTTGAAGGAAGAACTGTTGAAGGAAGAAATGTTGAAGGAAGTACTGTTGAAGGAAGAACTGTTGAAGGAAGAAATGTTGAAGGAAGTACTGTTGAAGGAAGTACTGTTGAAGGAAGAACTGTTGAAGGAAGTACTGTTGAAGGAAGTACTGTTGAAGGAAGAACTGTTGAAGTAAGAAATGTTAAAGGAAGTACTGTTGAAGGAAGTACTGTTGAAGGAAGAACTGTTGAAGGAAGTGCTGCTGAAGGAAGAACTGTTGAAGGAAGTAGTGTTGAAGGAAGTACTGTTGAAGGAAGAACTGTTGAAGGAAATACTGTTGAAGGAAGAAATGTTGAAGGAAGTACTGTTGAAGGAAGTACTGTTGAAGGAAGAACTGTTGAAGGAAATACTGTTGAAGGAAGTACTGTTGAAGGAAGTATTGTTGAAGGAAGAACTGTTGAAGGAAGTGCTGCTGAAGGAAGAACTGTTGAAGGAAGTAGTGTTGAAGGAAGTACTGTTGAAGGAAGTACTGTTGAAGGAATAAATGTTGAAGGAAATACTGTTGAAGGAAGAACTGTTGAAGGAAGTACTGTTGAAGGAAGAAATGTTGAAAGAAGTACTGTTGAAGGAAGTACTGTTGAAGGAAGTACTGTTGAAGGAAGTACTGTTGAAGGAAGTACTGTTGAAGGAAGAAATGTTGAAAGAAGTACTGTTGAAGGAAGTACTGTTGAAGGAAGTACTGTTGAAGGAAGTATTGTTGAAGGAAGAACTGTTGAAGGAAGTAGTGTTGAAGGAAGTACTGTTGAAGGAAGAACTGTTGAAGGAAGTAGTGTTGAAGGAAGTACTGTTGAAGGAAGAACTGTTGAAGGAAGTACTGTTTAACAATATCCTGACTCTCAAATATTCAAATATGTGCTATGTGCTTGTATATATATATATATATATATATATATATATATATATATATATATATATATAATATATATATATATAAGCTCAGGGGAGCACATTGGTGTTCCCGCATGTCCAACCACACATGCGGGAACACATTAGGACTATCTGGTGAGGAATGGCAGCAGTTCGCTCATCTTCGCGTTTGTCAAAATAGTTGAGGCAAGGATAGTATAGCAGAAGGCTCTCTCTCCATCAACCACACTGCCCAATAAAGAAAAGAATGGAGAGTGACTCGAACCGTGGTCCTCGCATATAGCATGGGAGGATGAGACAGTAGAGTCACAGGTGGTACCGCTGATGCAACCAAGTCAAAGAAACATGCTGGTTGTACAGGTCATTATATGTAAACTCCGTGGCTGAGTGGTTAAAGTGTTGGGCTTGCCACGTGCATGGGCCGCGGTTCGAATCACCGTCCGTTCTCCTGTTTATTCGTGAGAGTAGTAATATAAATTTAACTACTACAACTGGCACTACAAAAGTCGCTACACTTATGCTACATCAATACTATCAGTGTGAGGCAGCTTCAGTACTACTCTGGATTATGAGATTAAGCAGTTAGTTCCACTACTATACCATCAGTGTTCCACTACTTTACCATCAGTGTTCCACTACTATACCATCAGTGTTCCACTACTATACCATCAGTGTTCCACTACTATACCATCAGTGTTTCACTACTATACCATCAGTGTTCCACTACTATACCATCAGTGTTCCACTACTATACCATCAGTGTTCCACTACTATACTATCAGTGTTCCACTACTATACCATCAGTGTTCCACTACTATATCATCATTTGCAGATGACACTAAAATAAGCATGAAAGTCACTACGGTAGAAGACACTGAAAAATTACAGGAGGACATAAGCAGGGTCTTCCAGTGGGCAGTGGAGAACAACATGACGTTCAATGGTGATAAGTTTCAGCTGCTTAGGTATGGAAAAAATGAAGAACTCAAAAGGAACACTATATACAAAACGCAAGAGGGTCACCACATAGAACGAAAGGAACACGTAAAGGACTTGGGAATAATTATGTCTGCTGATCTGTCTTTTAAAGACCATAACAAGACAAAGATCACAACAGCCAGGAAGATGACGGGGTGGGTATTGAGAACCTTCAAAACAAGGGAAATAATGCCGATGGTGACACTATTCAAATTGCTAGTGCTCCCTCACTTAGAATACTGCTCAGTGCTGACGGCCCCGTTCAGGGCAGGAGAAATATCAGAGCTGGAACAAATCCAGAGATCGTTTACGGCTCACATTGAGCCATTGAAACATCTAAATTATTGGGAACGCCTTCAAGTCTTGAACATGTACTCATTGGAGCGGAGGAGAGAGAGATACATGATAATATATACTTGGAAAGTACTTGAGGGCCTGGTCCCAAATCTGCACACTGCCATAACAACATACTGGAGTGAGAGATATGGGAGAAAGTGTAAAATAAACCCAGTGAGGAGCAGGGGTGCGGTGGGGACAATACGGGAGCACTGTATTAACATCCGGGGTCCCAGACTATTCAACATCTTACCAGAAGATATCCGAAACATCGCTGGAACCAGTGTAGAAGCCTTCAAGAGGAAACTGGACAAGTATCTTCATCGGGTGCCAGATCAACCAGGCTGTGATGGATATGTGGGGCAGCGGGCCTCCAGCAGCAACAGCCTGGTTGACCAGGCAAGCACCAGACGAGCCTGGCCTATGGCCGGGCTCAGAGAGTAGATACTCTCGAAACTCTTCAAAGGTACAAAGGTCAAAGGTATCAGTGTTCCACTACTATACCATCAGTGTTCCACTGATTGATTACCATTTTGTCCTAGGCACATGTCGATTAGACACTAGGCCTGTTGTATGTATGTGTGTGTGTGTGTGTGTGTGTGTGTGTGTGTGTGTAACGAAACACTTCGAAATGTTTCGGCCCCACTACTATACAATCAGTGTTCCACTACTATACCATCAGTGTTCCACTACTATACCATCAGTGTTTCACTACTATACCATCAGTGTTCCACTACTATACCATCAGTGTTCCACTACTATACCATCAGTGTTCCACTACCATTAGTGTTTCACTACTATCAGTGTTCCACTACTATACCATCAGTGTTCCACTACTATACCATCAGTGTTCCACTACTATACCATCAGTGTTCCACTACCATTAGTGTTTCACTACTATCAGTGTTCCACTACTATACCATCAGTGTTCCACTACTATACCAACAGTGTTCCACTACCATTAGTGTTTCAATACTATCAGTGTCCCACTACTATACCATCAGTGTTCCACTACCATCAGTGTTTCACTACTATCAGTGTTCCACTACTATACCATCAGTGTTCCACTACTATACCATCAGTGTTCCACTACTATCAGTGTTCCACTACTATCTGTATCCTTGTAGCAACAGCAGGCTCCAGCTCCGCATGTAGTCATTTCCCTGTATTGTATCTGGTGTATTACTGTATACGGTGTATTATTGTATTTTATGAAAGTCTGAAGACGTGTGGGTCATTCAGTGCAAGGAGGGAGTGGAGGATCGATCCTCCGTCTGCTAATTCCAAAGTGATTATCTGGGAGCTGTAAGTCAGGGTCAGGACGCTATAAAATGCAACATGTTAAGACTCAGGGGTCTTTAAAGACCCCAGAGGTCTCTGAAGGCCCCAGGGGTCTCTAAACACATTGGGTGTTTATTTTTTATAAAGACAATGGGAAACTGAAAGACACTGAGGTCTTAATAGGAACCAGGGGGGGGGAGTCTTTAATTAATGTCACTGGGGTCTTTAAAGAAACAGAGGTTTCTAAAGAGACTGAGATTATTAAAGACACATAAAAAAGACACAAAGGAATTTATAACCAATTATATATATAGTATATATATATATTTTATATATATATATATATATATATATATATATATATATATATATATATATATATATATATATATATATATATATATATATATATATATATATATATATATATATATATATATATATATATATATATATGCAAAAAGATCACAGTAAACAGGTGATATCAAAATATGCAAGACAACCACTATGAAAAATAGAAGAATTCAGCGCTTTCGTAACTACTCACATTTGATAGTTCCTTGATAATGTGAGTAGTCACAAGCGCTGGAATTCTTCTATTTTCATAGGTGTTCATATATATATTATATTATATATATATATATATATATATATATATATATATATATATATATATATATATATATATATATATATATATATATATATATATATATATATATATATATATATATATATATATATATATAGAGAGAAGAAAGAGAGAGAGAGAGAGAGAGTATAGAATTTGAATATCTTTACATAATAATAAAGACATATATTTCTCTAGTTCTCGAAATATCCATCGCCGAAGTCGGGGAGAATTTCCTTGCGCTCGAAAAATTAAGTTACCATAAGAAACGTCTTTATCAGCAGACTCCGAACTGAGGGGTTATAACTGCGACTGTAATCGAAAGATTCATGCTATCAGATTTTTTGTTTATACATGGACTGAGGTAAGTTAGTATGATAAAAGGCGTTCTATACGGACAGGTTGACGAATAAGACACACTTGCAACATTTATTTATTTTTATTGCAGATCTCTGAAATAAAGTTAGCAGTGTGTTGTAGTTGTGTCTTATTCGTCAGACAAGAAATCAGGACATAAACGTTGAAGCTTAGACCAGAGTTTGGCTGAAAATGAACCAGTCTCTCAGTGTAGCTGGGGATGTTATGGTTCCGAATAGTTGTCCACTTAGTTAATTCATCTAGTGTGTATTAGTTTCTAAGAACAATATTTCCAGTTACAATTCTAGCTGTTGTCCAGTCTATGGGTTCATTTAGCGACGTTATGCATCACAAGAGACTAGAGAATACAGTGACAATTACACCAGACAACTGTAGTGTTAACCTACATAATTCTAATTGTTTGTATCATCACAGAAGTTCAAGTTTCTTGAACTACATTATAGATGACGAGGAACAATAGTTTCCTGAGAGGTCATATATCAGCACTTCTATCTGGGGAAGATATATTACGACCCGCCGAACACTTAATTAAGACTACGTTCATTATTCAACCTATTTGTAAGTTAAGACGTGATGTTCTTTTGATGAAGTACACAGTCAGTACATTTGAAAAAAAAAATTACCTTTATGATTATGAACAATATTCTGGACTATAAAATCATCAGAACTCAAATTTGAATTACCTTCTGTCTCGTCCATAATAAGTGATATTTTTACAATAATTTTTGAGAATAGAATTACAAGAAAGTAATCCTCTGCAATATTTGTGTTCTGTGTCAAAAGACCAATTTATCTTTCTTTCGACATATGTAGTGGGAGGGTTGGGTTTAGGAGTGACGTGCCAACACGGGCCAGTAGACCTGCTGCAGTGCTCTTTCATTTTTTCTTTAGGCTATGACCTGAAATATTTACTATGAAATAACCCATACACCTTCAATTTTATATATATATATATATATATATATATATATATATATATATATATATATATATATATATATATATATATATATATTTTTTTTTTTTTTCAACACGTCGGCCGTTTCCCACCGAAGCAGGGTGGCCCAAAAGAAAAAACGAAAGTTTCTCCTTTACATTTAGTAATATATACAGGAGAAGGGGTTACTAGCCCCTTGCACCCGGCATTTTAGTCGCCTCTTACGACACGTATGGCTTACGGAGGAAGAATTCTGTTCCACTTCCCCATGGAGATATATATATATATATATATATATATATATATATATATATATATATATATATATATATCTCCATGGAATTAAAATATTCTTCTCATAATAATAAGATAAAATGCCAGGGAAGTGGGCTAGAACCTTCTCCTGTATATAGTTACTAAATGTAAAGGGAAACTTTCGTTTTCTTGGGAACTTCGGTGGGCACCTCGACTGTTGAAAGAAAGTATATATATATATATATATATATATATATATATATATTAAAAAGGCACAATACCGAAACGTCGTCGTAAGCTCCTCTCTTCTATGTGCGGGTTTGTGTGTATATATATATATATATATATATATATATATATATATATATATATATATATATATATATATATATTCACACACAGTACGTTTGATGTGTTCATGGTAGTACGAGCCAGTGTGATGGCAACATGTTTGTAAACATTAAAACATCCAGGGAATGCATGAGAGGACACGCCTCGCACTCTCTGAGTCGACTGAGGTAAATCATCCAGATGATGGCGAACACAAGAATTATCATCACAGCTCCCAAGTATCGCTGTTGGAGTCCCGGGCAGCAGCGGTACAGCCTCGTTCCATTTGCGGTGTAGCAGAGGACCAGCAGGAGTATAACGGCAGTGTAGCGGAGGACCAGCAGGAGTATAACGGCAGTGTAGCGGAGGACCAGCAGGAGTATAACGGCAGTGTAGCGGAGGACCAGCAGGAGTATAACGGCGGTGTAAAAATAAACACATAAGCAGTATAATATGATCCTTTATTAACAACGTTTCGCTCACGAAGTGGGCTTTATCGAGTCACAAACGTTGTCAATAAAGGATCACATTATACTGCTTATGTGTTTATTTTTCTATTGTGTCGGTATTTTATACCATTTATTTCCATAACGGCGGTGTAGCGGAGGACCAGCAGGAGTATAGCGGCGGTGTAGCGGAGGACCAGCAGGAGTATAGCGGCGGTGTAGCGGAGGACCAGCAGGAGTATAGCGGCGGTGTAGCGGAGGACCAGCAGGAGTATAGCGGCGGTGTAGCGGAGGACCAGCAGGAGTATAGCGGCGGTGTAGCGAGCCTTCGCAGTGTGGTGCCGTGTTTGCAGTTGTCTGGTGAACTGTGGCTGGATTTCTGGTGGTTTGCGAGCTGTCTGTCTCTGGTTATAATCACAACCATAAGTTTTAAAGGGTGGAGGAGTAAGCCAGTGGAAGGTCTCGGTCACATGAAAAAAAGCTACGGCTGTGGGTCATATAAGACCCAGTTGTCCTGTTTCCTGACAAACCTTACCTAACCTAACTTCTCAACGACCCGATATGAGCTCCAGATCGTCCTGGAAGACAACTCCTTCCCAGCATTCTGAGGAATCTCGTTACCAGTGTGGTAACCTGAGACTGTACTTCCACTCTCTGTTAGTATCTGGACTCTGTGCAGTGTGGACTCTGCTACAGCTGGAGTAAGTGGATATTCAGTTTTGTCCTCAAATTATAATCCCCATATCCCAGAAATTATAATCCCAATGGCCCAGAAATTATAATCCCCATGGCCCAGAAATTATAATCCACATGGCCCAGAAGTTATAATCCCCATGGCCCAGAAATTATCGAGGAATATCTTCCTCGATATCTTATTTTCAGATTACATTCTTATTAACCAAGTAAATTACTGAAATAAGTAATCAAGTATTAATAAATTTTAACAGTGTGAAATATATTATTCTCTTTCCCCATCTTTAATTATTAATAAGATGAGTATTACTTGAGTGCTGCAGTAAAGATTAGGTAGAACTGATTCAAGTCTGGGATAGTGTGTAGTGAGGTGAGATGGCGTCCTCACGATCTCAACTCACTAGGGTAAGAATAAGGTGATACGACACCCAGGGCCCCGACAGTGAGTACCCTCAGTGAGTACCCTCAGTAAGTACCCTCAGTGACTACCCTCAGTGACTACCCTCAGTGACTACCCTCAGTGAATACCCTCAATGACTACCCTCAGTAAGTACCCTCAGTGAGTACCCTCAGTAAGTACCCTCAATAAGTACCCTCAGTGACTACCCTCAGTAAGTACCCTCAGTAAGTACCCTCAGTAAGTACCCTCAGTCAGCACCCTTAGTAAGTACCCTCAGTAAGACAGAACTTGAAGTTATGAACAAGCTATGACCACTGGAACAACCCCAGTACCACTGAGAGGCACCATTACACAACTCGTGCACCTACAATACCACTGAGAGGCACCAATATGACCACTGGTGCAACCCCAGAACCACTGCACCACTATGACCACTGGTACAACCCCAGTACCACTGCACAGCTGTGACCACTGATACAACCCCAGTACCACTGCTCCACTATGACCACTAGTACATCCCCAGTACCACTGTGACCACTGATACAACCCCAGTACCACTACACCACTATGACCACTGGTACAACCCAAGTACCACTGCACCACTGGTACAACCCTAGTACCACTGAGAGATCACTATAACCACTGGTACAGCCCAAGTACCACTGAGACACACCGCTATGACAACTATAGTACAACTAAGAAACAGCACTATGACTACTGGTACAACACCAGTACCACTGACACCACTATGACCACTGGTACAACCCCAGTACCACTGGTACAGCTACAATACCACTGAGAGACAGCACTATGACCACTGGTACAACCCAGCACCACTAAGAGACAACACTATTATCACTGGTACAACTACAGTACCATTGAGAGACACCACTATGACCACTGGTACAACTACAGTACCACTGAGAGACACCACTATGACCACTGGTACAACTACAGTACCACTGATAAACACCACTATGACCACTGGTACAACTACAGTACCACTGATAAACACCACTATGACCACTGGTACAACTACAGTATGATAAACACCACTGACACTAACTACAGTACCACTGATAAACACCACTATGACCACTGGTACGACTACAGTACCACTGATAAACACCACTATGACCACTGGTACAACTACAGTACCTCTGATAAACACCACTATGACCACTGGTACAACTACAGTACCACTGATAAACACCACTATGACCACTGGTACGACTACAGTACCTCTGATAAACACCACTATGACCACTGGTACAACTACAGTACCACTGATAAATACCACTATGACCACTGGTACAACTACAGTACCACTGAGAGACGGTAACAATTGTCCAGGAGTCACACACACCGACGCTAATCTCTTTTTGCGGTAAAAACAATTTCCTAAATGGCATGTGTGTGTGTGTGTGTGTGTGTGTGTGTGTGTGTGTGTGTGTGTAGCTCCTTTCTCTCTTCCTTATCGACAATACTGAGTATTTTCTAGGTCGTGCTTGTATCTCCCAACACTGTTGTGCTCTGAGTTTCAACTCTTTGATTCACTGACCTGTTATTCTGTTCGTGTGGTTGTTTATATATATATATATATATATGCATTTATTATTAAATATTCTTAACTGTTGCCTAGGTAACATACAGCTAGGATGACACGTGTGGTCGATAGGTATTAAACCAACTTTAGCTGGTTTATATAACAACGCTATTGTTGGTTTTAAAACAATCACACAATAAACAGACGCACTACACATACGTAACCCGTCTCGTCCACAATAACTGACCTTGCTTAACTCCCAACAAAGCGCCATAAATCGTAAACTAACACACAAAACAACATTAAACTAGTAATGTAGTAGTGTACTGATGCTCTCTCTCTCTGGCAGAGGTTACATCTTCGCTGTGTTAATTTAGAGAATTATTATAATTATTATTATTATAGGTATTATTATATTATTATTATTATTATTATTATTATTATTATATTATTGTTGTTGTTGTTGTTGTTGTTGTTGTTGTTGTTGTTGTTGTTGTTGTTGTTGTTGTTGTTGTTGTTGTTGTTGTTGTTGTTGTTGTTGTTGTTGTTGTTGTTGTTGTTGTTGTTGTTGTTGTTGTTGTTGTTATTATTATTATTATTATTATTAATTATTATTATTGTTGTTGTTTATAATATCTTTATTGTTAAGTAAAGGTCATATTATCCAACTAATGCAACATTAGTGACCCTCCAGGAGCACTGACAAGCCGTCACACACACCATACATACATATCGTCTCCAATTCCATCAACATTATTCCAATATTGCTATTATTTACGAGTGTATAAACACTGATATACGTCTTGGAGTTGTTTGCGCTACCAACTCAATAATAACACGAGGCTACGCTACTTCCTGTGTTTATATCTGGCGATCGATGTATATTATTTGATCTCTTGTTGCTCTTAAGTGGGATTAATTTGTATCGATGTCACTTTCTCAAGTGTATGTACCGTTGTGTTCTTCTGTTGGTATATTAATGTATCAACTAAATCCCTCAACCCGAACGGATTTACCTCTTTCGAATGAAGACAGTAATAATAATAATAATAATAATAATAATAATAATAATAATAATAATAATAATAATAATAATAATAATAATAATAATAATAATAATAATAATAATAATAATAATAATAATAATAATAATAAAAATAATAATAATAAATGTGTTGTAACAAAGGTAGAGTCTTAGCTTCTGGCCTCCTGTGTGTGTGTGTACTCACCTAATTGTGGTTGCAGGGGTCGAGACTTAGCTCATGATGTGTGTGTGTGTGTATGTATGTATGTGTGTGTGTGCGTGTGTGTGTGTGTGTGTGTGCTTATGACTGCAGCACCAGCAGCGGGGGCGTGGGGGGGGGGTGAAGCCCCGCAAGGCTTCCCACTGTGTCATGAGGCTCAACATTTTGCCCTAACACGGTATTACTCTTGTAGTCGACTCCCTTCTCGTGTAATCCCATCTTGTGTCACAAGCAACACACTGCAACACTTCCCTTCACTTCAAGAGGATGGTCTCTTGATGTTGGTGAAGGTGCTCTTGATCCCAGAAATTGAATCTGTCCCCCTTGTTGGGGTCGCTCCTGGTGATTATGATTATACGAATCACTTGGATACTGGGATTCACTTTCATTGTAGCTCAGTACTTTCTGTTCTTATCACAACGAGAAAGGGTTCGTTTACCATTAAGGGCAAGCAGTGGTCCTGATCACCAACAGCCTGATCAATCAGGCTGTTGGTGAACGTCAATTGAAGTACTAATATTCGTTCTGTGTTATGTGAAATTATCTCTCCATGTCTAATTTTTCCATGTATCTTGATTTATGTGGTCACATCTCCTCTGTTTCTTTCGGTTGGTTTACGTGTGTTCGAATCAGTACGACGAACACAAAACGTCTCGTGGTCTCAGGTGTCCAGACTGCGCTCCGTCCAAACCGGTTCTTCCCCAACAGAACCAATAGCTCGCAACGGTCTGTTTGTAGGTCACCCGTTTACTCCTTATCCCTCCACGCACTCCCTTCAGCAACCCTCTCACATCCACCGGCTCCCTTCAGCCCAAACTCCATTTCTCAGAGTTTTCCATTACCGTTGAAGCTGCCGTAGCTAATGAACCCACAGTGAAGCACTTAATGATATCCCCGTCGCCTTAGCGAAGTCTCTCAGCTCAGACTGAAGCATTTCGTTATGTAATCCATCCAGTGATAGAATATGACAGGCAAGAATAACTGGCTTTTGTACCCCGTAAGTAACTATCATACAGAAGATGGTAGCTGCACACTGCGGGTGTTCCCACAATGTAACTATCATACAGAAGAGGGTAGCTGCACACTGCGGGTGTTCCCACAATGTAACTATCATACAGAAGAGGGTGCAGCTGTCGTACTATCTCGCACCGGTGTTCCCAAATGTAACTATCATCAGAAGGTGCTGCCACTCCCAGTTTCCCACATAATAACCACTCATCCTCCACACACTTCGCCCTCCCTCTTCCCTCTCTCACTCACCCCTCTCGGAAATCTTTCTCACTCTTTCTCAATCGCGTATCTGATCAACTTCCAGCCTCTCGTCAAGTGACCTTTCTAATAGTGTGCCTTGCCACGAATATTATCTTTATACAAGAAGGCCTTGCACACGCTCCAGGAAGATCCAACTCTCTCTTCAATGGTAATTTAAGCAGATTTTTGTGTAGGATTTAACTCCCTACTCGTCAACGGGAAGTTTATCGACTGGGTTGAGGTGGTAATTCAATAGTTTCGCTTGATGGTACTTCAGTTTATTTAGTGGGAAAAGTCTTACTTCGACTGCATGAGACTGACGATGGCCGCATCGGACAGGCACTGACAAGTCCGGAATATACGTGCAGTTTTGAACGCTTCTAGACGTGTCTCTGTTTTATTTTTCCGTATCACTATTCGTACTTTAATAAACGTTTCTATAGGTTAACGTAACCTTCCTCCTTCATGATTTTATGTAGTTTTCTACGGGTTAATATTCCCACCATAACTAAGCTAACTTAACTGCAACCAAAAAAGCTTTAGATTGACAAGAAAACGTCCAGAAAACTGACTTTTGCAACTGTGTACGAAAACTAGCGTTTTAAAACGTGAATGATTGGCCAGACAATAAAATCTTGGTGTTAATTGTGTCATTGTGAGGAGAGAGAGAGGAAGAGGAGGGTCATCGTCCTGGTTGCTGCTGGTGGGACGGATCTGCACATTTTATAATCTAGGAGCTGATTGGCGGTCGTGATTCTCCTACTGACAGAGCCTTTGCTGCGATTGGCTGATCCAGCTGACGTTATCCAACGTGATCTGGGACTGGCTAGCGACAGTTCTTGTAACTGTTCTTGGATTGGTTACCACGATGATTGCTTCACATTACTGCTGAGATTAACTCTGATTACAAGGTGAGAACAGTTTATATATATGATATATATATATATATATATATATATATATATATATATATATATATATATATATATATATATATACAGCATATTTTGACCACATAGGTAATACATAGGGTTAATGCATTTTCAACATTATGTGACGCGATTTTTTTCTGTCTACTTAGAGACCCTCGTCAGCATGTAGAGTTGAGAGTATCAGCAGCAGACATGCAGTCTGGAGAGGTGACCTGGGGTGATCCTGATCCCCTGAGGTGAAGGCAGTCACTGGCCCACAGGTCAACACTGTGTACCACGACAGAGGTCACACCCGTGTAGGAACTAGTGACCTTGGAGGTACAGCAGCTTGGCACAGCACTGTAGGCTCAAGTGCTCTTAATACCGTGTAAACATGGGCGCTTATCCTTCATCCAATCAACGTGATTCCTTTTTTTTCCAATCGTTGTGATTCTTTTTCCTATGTCCGTGATCCAAGCTTGATGATCCACTAATCCAGTCACCGCTATCCAAGCCTGTTGATCCACCAATCCAATCACAACGATCCAAGCTTGCTGATCCATCGATCCAATCACCGCGATCCAAGCCTGGTGATCCACCACCACCCCCACGCGCCCTAGCGGCGATAATTTCAAGTCCCTCGTCTGAACCTGAGTAGCTGTTGCCCAACTCATTTCTCTCAAAGTTATTGTGATTATAGATAATCCTTTCTAATTTCGTATAATTACAAGAATAATTCGGGCGAGAGGAGCTGGGTTGGCATGTAAACTGCCCCGGCCCGGCGTGTTCAACGCTCGGAGAACCTTTTCAACGCTGGAAGCCAGGCTTTACAGGCTTTCGGACGAATCTGTCGGGCGTTTCTTCAGGCTGTTGAACGCTGGGCTTGGGCTAACGAGGGGCTGACTGAACTGTTGAACGCTGGGCTGAGTTAGTGAGCACATTGCCGAGAAAGCACTGCTGACCTGGTCAACGCTCTGTAGAACGCTGAACTCCTTGCCCAGGTTCTGAACATCTGTTGAACTGTTGAACACTCGATCAGGCTTTTAAACAAGCGTTCAGACTGATAAACGCTGGAACAGGCTGTTTAACGCTGGACCATAGTGTTAAACACTTGATCAGGCTGTCGAATACTTCCACACTCCAGCTCCTGGGATCGGGAAAATGTCTACAGGTGTCGACCTTTGTGTGGTGTCAAACTGGAAGTCATTTGAGGCATCAATGGACGTCGATACATCACGGCGCCACGCGGGAGTCGAGTCTGGCATTTCTGCAGTCGAATATGAAGCGTCAAAGATATATCGATTATGACGCGTTGAATATATCGTTTAAAATATGACGTGTCGAGTATTATGTGTCAAGTATGTGTAGCATATAATGTGTAGAATATGTGTAGATCATGTGCAGAATATAATGTATAGAATATGTATAGATAATGTGTATAATACAATGTGTCGGAATACAAGGAGTGGAATACAAGGCGTGGAATACAAGGCGTGGAATACAAGGCGTGGAATGTAATAATATTGGTAGAATTACCGACAATATGTTAAGTAAAAGGACACAAATGCAACTAATGTGTGGAATACAAGGAGTGGAATACAAGGCGTGGAATACAAGGCGTGGAATACAAAGTGTGGAATACAAGGCGTGGAATACAGTATGTGTGTGTAAAACACACCAAGTGTGATACACCTTGTGGAACGCAATGCGTTAAAATACTTGTGGAGTCCAGTCCGCGAGGGTCTGGCACTCTCTCTCCTGGGCACCTTAGCGGTGCCTGGCCTGTTATTATTATGGCACTGTTTGGTGTAACCTTTTTTTTTGTCACTCGCTTAGTGTAAGAGACGTTGGTATTTTGACGTACTTGTCAACTACTTTGTGCTGAGCAGTTAGGCTCAGTTTTGTTTGTTCCTCCACTCTCTCTTGATTGCTTTTCTTATTTTTCTTTCTTTTCCTTCTTCTTCTTCTTCTTCTTCTTCTTCTTCTTCTTCTTCTTCTTCTTCTTCTTCTTCTTCTTCTTCTTCTTCTTCTTCTTCTTCTTCTTCTTCTTTCTTCTTCTTCTTCTTCTTCTTCTTCTTCTTCTTATTATTATTATTATTATTATTATTATTATTATTATTTCTTCTTCTATTACGACATGGGTTGCGTTGACTTGTAAACACACACACACAGAGTGAAGAGGCGGGGCCAGGAGCTGTGAATCGACCCCTTCAGCCACAACTAGGTGAGTACACACACGGGCAGGAGCGTTCTTCAGTCTTTGGGTTAGGAAATAACCAGCAGAATGGAGCCGCCAGTGTGATAATGCCTTATACACCTCGGCATTGTCATCTACACATTCCAGATCCATACCCTGACTCGACCTTCGTGACGAATTGAATCTTTGGGTGAGAATGGTGGTTGAGAGTTTGCCAGGTGGTGATGGAGAGTCAGCCAGGTGGTGATGGAGAGTCAGCCAGGTGGTGTCGAGGACTGTCAGAGAAGTGGTGGTGTTGGACTGTGCCAGCAGCAAATAGCGACCTTTTCTGCGTATCTTCGTTCAGTCTGGGTTAAGTTCAGTCGTGTTAGCGGTGGCAGTGACCTTTTTCTTGCCAGACAAGATACACCAAACAAATCTTGATCAAGAAATTCAATAATAGACTAAAATTTAGTGCTGAAAACTGATACTGAGAATAAGCTGTGGAGATAATACATCTGTATTATCTAACAACATCAACACATCTATTGTCTGACAATAATAACACATCTATCGTCTAGCAACATCTACTGTCTAACAACATCAACAAATCTCCTAACATGTGCCTGGTGCTACTACCATCACTGTCCCACACCAGGAAGTGTATGGAGTGCCTGAGAGTGCCTGGAGTGCCTGGAGTGCCTGGAGTGCCTGAGAGTGTCTGGAGTGCCTGAAAGTGCCTGGAGTGCCTGAGAGTGCCTGGAGTGCCTGGAGTGCCTGAGAGTGCCTGGTACTGGAAGTGACATCTCTATAGAAATTACTTATATATTGACGAATTAGACACATATGCAGCACTTGGGTACTTTTAATGATGAATAAGACACATGTGCAAAACTCAGGTATCTCTTTTGATGAATAATTATTATTATAATCAAAAGGAAGCGCTAAACCTACCAGGGTCAAACAGTTTTGATGAATAAGGCACAGTTTATGCAACACTTGTGTATATTATCGAAACGTATCGCCTGCACAACAGTCTTCTTCAGTTGAATAAAGAGATGATTATAATACTGAAGACAGTGGAAGAAATACAGAGGAAGTTTTGAGGTGTTCAGTCACTCGGTCTTGATTGTGGGTGATCAGTCCCATATCACAGAGAACAACTAAATAACCTTCGGGAGTATCAAATGGCGGTGTTTAGTTAGTCAGGAAACAGGGAGAGTGTCTCCTAACACACGGGTCTTGGTTAATAATGACCTTTTAACTAGTTAAGCAGTCCACTGGCCTACCATAACTGGGGTTATTAGCCCACTTCAAGCGTAATAATAGTTCTTATATGATATAAAATACTCACACAGTGGACTTTATTAAATCCGGGAAAATAATAAACATTGTAACAGTCATCAATTTATTTATCTGATGCAATTTATATATATTTGTAATTAAACTGTCTCATTTTCATCTTGGTTTTTCAACCGTTGTCAAATCTGAGGTTAAACCCCTTGTCTAAAAGACGTCATAGTCTTAGTAAGTTTCCTGGTGAGTGAGCGAAACGTTGTCGACAAAGGATCGTCTTATACTGCATTCGTGTTTTCCGTTTTCCTCATTGTTCCAGATGACTGGGTCATACACAGGTCACACCTTGATGGAGTGTCTCTACACAGGTCACACCTTGATGGAGTGTCTCTACACAGGTCATACGCTCATGTCTGTGCAAATTCCTCTTATATCTTCACACTCCCTCACCTACTCTCATCCTTTTTCACTCTTCCTCATCCTCCCTCTCCCTCCCTCTCCCTCCCTCACCCTCCTTTATCCTGACTCACAAAATGCTGTTCTTTTATGGAAGGGTTCTTCACCGCCGTGTTGATTGTGGAAGCCTGAGGTCAACACAGCCAGTTTTTTTTTTCGTATCACCCTCAGCCACTCAGGCTCCCCCAGCCACTCAGGCTCCCCCAGCCACTCAGGCTCCCCCAGCCACTCAGGCTCCCCCAGCCACTAAGGCACCCTCAGCCACTCAGGCTCCCCAAGTCACTCAGGCGACGCCCTTAAACCCCTTTTGAAGATGTATAGAGGCGGAAACACTCATGGGTCGTGTTGAACAAACAGAACTCTTATGGGTGAATATCTGTCGGGATGACGGCAGGTGTGTGTGTGTGTGTGTGTGTGTGTGTGTGTGTGTTGTGTGTGTGTGTGTGTGTTACACAGGTGATGCATACATTTAATGCAAAACGGAAGAAAATAATATTCCGATCGTAAAATTCTGCTGGAAGATTTAAAGTAATTGAGAATATTAGGTGATAAATGGGTAATAGAATTTAATGTTGATAATTACCACATAAAATAAGTATTTGGAAGGTACGACAGAACTCATGATGAATACAGAGTGTGTCATAACACTGTATGAATATCTGATGAGGAGAAAGAGCCAGTGGATGTTTGGAAAACATTTAAACATTATCAGGAATCACTAATAATATTGTGAGAAACTTATAAGAAGATAAGAAGATAAGGAAGGAAGAGCACTGCAGCAGGTCTACTGGCCCATACATGGCAGGTCCTTCTCAAACCCAACTATTCCCACCAACCTATTTAAGAACGAAAGAATATAATAATAGGGTCATAGTTTATAATGATTAACATCAAAATAATTTTGATTTATTTACACAGGGGGGGGAATGCTATAACAGCTATGACATTTTATTAATCACTACAGTAACAATACAACAAAAATACGTCAAATTACTTGTTTAGCGAAGACTGAACACCTCTTAAATCATATGCATTATCACCACCATCATCACCATCACCACCAGCATCACCACCACCACTAGCATCACCACCACCACTAGCATCACCATAACTACTAGCACCACACCACCACTATAACTACTAGCATCACACCACCATCATCACCACCACCATCACTACTAGCACCACACCACCACTATCACTACTATCATCACACCACCACAATCACCACCACCACCACCACCATCACTACTATCACCACACCACCATTATCACTACTATCATCACACCACCACCACCATCACTACTAGCATCACACCACCACTATCACCACCACCATCACTACTCACTACTAGCACCACAACACCACTATCACTACTAGCATCACAGCACCACCATGACTACTAGCATCACACCACCACTATCACCACCACCAGTCCTACTAGCATCACACTATCACCACCACCAACATCACCAACAAGAATAATAACAACAATACTCTCACCATTGCCATCATCCCCAGCCTCGCCACCACCACTATTACCACTACCACCATCGCCACCACCACTATTACCACTACCACCATCGCCACCACCACTATTACCACTACCACCATCGCCACCACCACTATTACCACTACCACCATCGCCACCACCACTATTACCACTACCACCATCGCCACCACCACTATTACCACTACCACCATCGCCACCACAATCCCAAAACCACGACCTCATTCCCCCTCCCCCCAGTGATGAATACTTGATAAGATAACATTCTTTACTACAGACAAGTCTGCTAGAAATCAATTTCTGCTTGCAAACACTACTCTCTCTCTCTCTCTTTCTCTCTCTCTCTCTCATCGTTTACCTCTGACAGGTGTGTGCTTTCCTGCGACATGGTAAACACCTGTCACACCACGTGTCATGTGTGCGCTTGCCTACGACAGTGTAAACACGTGTTACTGATGTCTTTCCTCTGGTGAGGGGTCAAGAAAGTGCAGTCAATGGTGCAATGGAGCAGGGAAGGCATGGCAGCTCCCTGTCCTCCCTTCCGTCCCTCACATCTCCAGCTCCCTGTCCTCCCTTCCGTCCCTCACATCTCCAGCTCCCTGTCCTCCCTTCCGTCCCTCACATCTCCAGCTCCCTGTCCTCCCTTCCGTCCCTCACATCTCCAGCTCCCTGTCCTCCCTTCCGTCCCTCACATCTCCAGCTCCCTGTCCTCTCTTCCGTCCCTCACATCTCCAGCTCCCTGTCCTCTCTTCCGTC
Source organism: Cherax destructor (assembly GCA_009830355.1). Taxonomy (NCBI): domain Eukaryota; kingdom Metazoa; phylum Arthropoda; class Malacostraca; order Decapoda; family Parastacidae; genus Cherax; species Cherax destructor. Next base: position 281,945 of record WNWK01000147.1, read on the forward strand.
CCTCACATCTCCAGCTCCCTGTCCTCCCTTCCGTCGTTCACATCTCCAGCTCCCTGTTTTCCACACAGTGTGATAAATAATGATATATGCAAGAGTGATGCATTCCTGGATGATACATAGGTATACGTGTCAGGATAAGAGAGAGAGAGAGAGAGAGAGAGAGAGAGAGAGAGAGAGAGAGAGAGAGAGAGAGAGAGAGAGAGACAGACAGACAGAGACAGACGCAGAGCATAACTAAAATATCTCCTCATCTCACGGACGTGAGTTACGTGGTCGGCCGCCGCCACGGACTGACACTGGGGGTCCAGCTGATCACGTACGCTAATAACAGGTCGAGAAGTTAACACATTTCTGCTATTGGCTGAGTCAGGGAGAGTCTGTGCTCGATGTGATCGCTCTGGAAGTAACTCATCTCAGCTTGAAGAGTGTCAGTCGAGGGACAAAAGCTTAGCAGATTTGTCCAAACAGCTTTTAATATCTTTGGTGCTAGTGTTTTCTCTATGTCTTTTGTCCGTATTGATTTGTTTACATTAGATGTGTGAAAGAGCCTCACGTTGTGTACCCTTGGGTAGTCCCCGGGGACTCAAAGACGGCATTTCTTACCCCTGAGGTGATTTGAAAGGCTCTTGAGACTCAATGCCCTCGGATTCCCCAAATACCCCATCAGAATATTCATGGGCGGGCATTGTGGGCACGGGCTGGGTATTGTGGGGGTCTGTTAGCGGCTGCGGGGGGTGTCCTTGTTACTCCTGCCCTTCACCCCGGGGCGTCATAGACAACAGCCAGCCACTCTCTGAAGGGGTTGCCCTTTGTGAAGTATACCGCTGGTGGTGGTGGTGTTGGTCCTGCTGTTGCTACTGCTGCTGCTGCTACTGCTGCTGCTGCTGGTATTGTTGCGACTGATGCTGCTGCTACGGGGCTTCACCAGCAGGAGAAATTTTCTCGGGGTGAAGTGTTATTTCCACTTCCGCTCAGATGAATCTTCTGGTTGTATCGACTCAGCAGTGTGTACAAATTTTCACTGATTGTGTGTGTGTGTGTGTGTGTGTGTGTGTGTGTGTGTGTGTGTGTGTGTGTGTGTGTGTGTGTGTGTGTGTGTGTGTGTGTGTGTGTGTGTGTGTGTGTGTGTGTGTGTTGTGTTAAGCTTTTCACAAAGGCTCGGTCAGATGCTAAGACTAAACAGGCTGCTACAATGCTCTTGCTTCGACTCCATACCCACTGCAGAAGACTAGTGTTCTAAATACAGCTTCAGTACCCAAGGCTACAGCGTGGCGTGACTGAGGCTAGAGGCTAGGCACCGCGTAGGACACACCGGGATGCCGGTTATTATCCTATCCTCTGTTGAAGCATTGTGTCGAGACAACCTCTGTTGGGACGCTAAGCGCAACCTCTCCGACACGCATCTGTTCTGAGGTACTTTCTTCCCTTAGTCTCTAGCTATATCTTCCATTGTCGTACTCCCTTCCCTTCCGTGCACTGTGTATCTGTCGTAGTTACTGTACACGTTGTGGACTGCACGACGATATGCACATAACACTACTGAGGTCTCCCACATCAGGCTGACACGGTTCTGTTTTTTTGACATAGGGAACCCCTCCTGTGTGCTGGAATATGACCGTGTAATGGAATAAAACAGAAAAAAACATTGTTATCTTTCCCTTCAACCACGTAACTGTAATAAAATAAATATTTTGAAATTGTCGTGGCTATTGAACCCAAAGTCGAATGCTGGACATCGTCATCGCCTCATTGAAGTCACCCAGCTCAACACTCATAGATTTCCCTTACGTTACGCAACAAATTCAACTCTTATAGTGGAACAAGACAAGGAAACAAAGCTATCTTTATGTTCCACAACAACACCCTGTCTAGATATCAAATTTACTCAAATTGTGTCCGCTAGGTGCATGTGGGGACCCATAGCCTCGTTAAACTAGAATATTCATCGAGACTGTATGAATATTCTATCTTTCTAATCAACATTACTTTCATTAATAATAAAAAAAGGTCTAATTTACGTTTCCTTTCTTTTTTTTTCACCGTAGCAGCGACTTCAACTATTATAAATGAGAGAAATTAAGAAATAAATTAGAGAAACTCATTACTTTGTATTGCTGCTTGAAAAATTGTTTTGAATTTGCTTAGTACACGGAAAGGGATTAGTGGTTTGTTGAGGGTATGAGTGATGAGGATGATACGACCATGAGGATGATACGACCATGAGGATGATACGACCATGAGGATGATACGACCATGAGGATGATACGACCATGAGGATGATACGACCATGAGGATGATACGACCATGAGGATGATACGACCATGAGGATGATACGACCATGAGGATGATACGACCATGAGGATGATACGACCATGAGGATGATACGACCATGAGGATGATACGACATGAGGATGATACGACCATGAGGATGATACGACCATGAGGATGATGCGACCATGAGGATGATGCGACCATGAGGATGATACGACCATGATGATGATACGACCATGAGGATGATACGACCATGAGGATGATACGACCATGAGGATGATACGACCATGAGGATGATACGACCATGAGGATGATGCGACCATGAGGATGATGCGACCATGAGGATGATACGACCATGATGATGATACGACCATGAGGATGATACGACCATGAGGATGATACGACCATGAGGATGATACGACCATGAGGATGATACGACCATGAGGATGATGCGACCATGAGAATGATACGACCATGAGGATGATACGACCATGAGGATGATACGACCATGAGGATGATGCGACCATGAGGATGATACGACCATGAGGATGATACGACCATGAGGATGATACGACCATGAGGATGATGCGACCATGAGGATGATACGACCATGAGGATCATGAGCAGGCAAATAAGGGCCCCTGCGGAGGTGTTGAGAGCCCCTGAGGAGTGATATAGAGGGCCCCCTCCAGCGGCTGGCAGAGGGCCTGGGTAAATGATTCCCAGTTCGTAGCAGCAGGAGGCTAGGTGTTAGCAGCAGGAGGCTAGGTGTTAGCAGCAGGAGGCTAGGTGTTAGCAGCAGGAGGCTAGGTGTTAGCAGCAGGAGGCTAGGTGTTAGCAGCAGGCAGTCAGGAACCAGCCTTCCAGGTGGTGTTGCTGCTGCTGTTGCTGTTGGTAATACTACCACCACTACTATCACCACCACTACAACCACAACTACTACCACCACCACTACCGCCACCACCACCACCACCACTACCACTACTACTAACACCACCACCACCACTACTACCACCACCACCACTACCACCACCACAACCACGACTACCACAACCACTTCTACCACTACTACCACAACATACACCACCACCAACACCACCATCACTGCCATTACTACCAACACCACCACCACTTCCACAACTATCACCACCACCACCACTACCACTACCCCCACCCCTACCACTACTACCACCACCCCTACCACTACTCCAACAACAACAACGACGGATTCCAATAAAAATTTTCCGCCCTGTTACCTCTCCCTGTCGACCAGCTGGTTTCCATTGAAGTGTGTGATGGTGGTGTGTAGCACCATAATGGTGTGTATCACCATAGTGGTGTGTAGTACCATAAAGGTGTGTAGTACCATAGTGGTGTGTAGTACCATAGTGGTGTGTAGCACCATAGTGGTGTGTAGTACCATAGTGGTGTGTAGCACCATAGTGGTGTGTAGTACCATAATGGTGTGTAGTACCATAGTGGTGTGTAGCACCATAGTGGTGTGTAGCACCATAGTGGTGTGTAGCACCATAGTGGTGTGTAGTACCATAATGGTGTGTAGTACCATAGTGGTGTGTAGCACCATAGTGGTGTGTAGCACCATAGTGGTGTGTAGCACCATAATGGTGTGTAGCACCATAGTGGTGTGTAGCACCATAGTGGTGTGTAGTACCATAGTGGTGTGTAGCACCATAATGGTGTGTAGCACCATAGTGGTGTGTAGCACCATAGTGGTGTGTAGTACCATAGTGGTGTGTAGCACCATAATGGTGTGTAGCACCATAGTGGTGTGTAGCACCATATGGTGGTAGCACTAATGTGTGTAGCACCATAGTGGTGTGTAGCACCATAATGGTGTGTAGCACCTATGGTGGTGTGTAGCACCATAGTGTGTAGTACCAGTGTAGCACCATAGTGGTGTGTAGCACCATAATGGTGTGTAGCACCATAGTGGTGTGTAGCACCATAGTGGTGTGTAGCACCATAGTGGTGTGTAGCACCATAATGGTGTGTAGCACCATAATGGTGTGTAGCACCATAGTGGTGTGTAGCACCATAATGGTGTGTAGCACCATAATGGTGTGTAGTACCATAGTGGTGTGTAGCACCATAGTGGTGTGTAGTACCATAATGGTGTGTAGTACCATAATGGTGTGTAGCACCATAGTGGTGTGTAACACCATAATGGTGTGTAGCACCATAGTGGTGTGTAGCACCATGGTGGTGTGTAGCACCATGGTGGTGTGTAGCACCATAGTGGTGTTTAGTACCATAGTGGTGTGTAGCACCATAATGGTGTGTAGTACCATAATGGTGTGTAGCACCATAGTGGTGTGTAGTACCATGGTGATGTGCTGGAATATGGGGCTATTGTTAGCAGCCGGGCTGTGGTTCGTATGTTGGACTACGTGCGGCCAGCAGTAACAGCCTCGTTGATCAGGCCCTGATCCACCGAGAGGCCTGGTCATGGACCGGGTCGCGGGGGCGTTGACCCCCGGAATGCCCTCCAGGTAGTGCAGTGTAGTTATTGATCAACACCACTCGTTCGTGGTTACAATAATATAATATACTGCTTGTTGAGCTAGTATACCAAACAGGGAGGAGAATGTAATTAGCTTAGAAGCGTCCGCACCACCGTATTTCCTTGGGTAGCGAGTACAACATCCAGTCCTACTAGATGCGCTACTCTTAAGGATTGTGTGGTTCAGTGGACTAGAGAGTCATGTGTTTTCCCTCATCATGAGGCGGGCCAAAGCATCATGTGTTCGACCCCTGGCTAGTGCAGTGCAGTGCATGTATGTATCATTTTTATTAGAGATTATTTCAGAATGGAAGATTTTTAAAAGGCTTGGCCTCCTTACACTCACTGTTCTTTTCTGGAAGTATTCTTCTCTATCTGCCAAGCCTCTCGCTCCTGTAGGGAGTTATTTTGGTGTGAAGATATGAGACCAATCCCTCAATCTTTGTAAACACCATAGGATAAGTAAACCAGCCAGCCTGAGAGATATACACCCAGAAAGATATACACCTCTGGTTGTATATCTCTCACTGTATATATACTGAGTGGTGTATTTCTTTCAGTATATACATAATGAGAGGTGTATATCTCTCAGCGTATATACACTGAGAGGTGTATATCTCTCTGTATATATGTTTTTGAGGTATATTTCTCTCAGCATATACATACCGAGAGGTATATTTCTCTCAGCATATACATACCCGAGAGGTATATTTCTCTCAGAGTATACATACCGAGAGGTATATTTCTCTCAGAGTATACATACCGAGAGGTATATTTCTCTCAGAGTATACATACCGAGAGGTATATTTCCACTCATCTCCCAGACAATAACATTTTCTTAACAAGTGGTAGAGAGGAAACACAAAACCCTCACTAGACTCGCCTACCAGAAAGCCTTTAAAATTAATACAGTAAGTAACCAACTTTTACCAACTTTATAGTTGCGCTTTTTAATATAGAATCTTTATATTTTCGTTGTGTTAGTTCCCGGCAAATTTATAAAATAAACAAGCTTTTATAAAATCGCTTTACGGAAACGATGTTATAAAAGCGTTTATTAGCCCCATAACGGTATTGCAAATTGCGTCAAAAATTAATGCGTTTAACACCGTCATACGCTCTTTTGAATTTGAAGTTCCCTGAGCTTCAAAACAGAGGCTGTTTCGATATCTAGTTGTAATTTTTTTGAAAGCAGTTTTTTTAGGGGGTTAGCTCAAAATATTTCGTCAGTTGATCATCAGACGTGAGAGATGCGCCTGGGTTTTTGAAGTGTCGGGAGAGGGTGTTTACTTTTCAGTCTTATAGGCTTCTAAGGTTTTAGAGGGGGAATTAGGGTTTAGAAATTATCTTTGAGGCGGATTTTTTTTTTTTTTTTTTTTTTTGTGATAAAGATTGAAAATAATCATGGGTTCTCAGCGTTGATAGAAGGAAGGTGAGGTCATTTTCTCTTTTCCTTCCTTCCTTCTTGACTTCCATACCCTCTTCCTTCTTTCCTGGTTTCCTTCCTTCCTTCCTTAGCTACCGCTATCCTTCTCTTCCTGCAAACTTCCTTACTTTCTCCTTCATCCTCCCTTCCCTTCTTCTCTTTTCTCCATCCTTCCTCCCATCCTTCCCTTCAAAGCCTCTCCCCCCTTCATCCCCCTCACCCCCTCTCATCTTCCCCCTCCTCCTGCTGGCCATCACAGCTGCTCTTTGTGGCGGCTGTGGTGTGAAATAAGGGAATAAAGGAGAATAATAGGGATAATGCCAATAAGGGCGGCAGCTCGGGAACCAAGGAGACCCGGACAAGCCACGATATATATCCTGTAGTAGGAGTGGCCTCTGGAGTGGCAGTCAGGATTTGGATTCACAGATTTGTGATGCCGGGGCCTTTATTGACTTGGGTTTCACTGCCTTTCCAAGCTCTTTTTTTTTTGTTTTGATGGGGTGGATCTGTTTGTGTGTATTTTTAGGCGAATGTTTGTTTGAATGTTTGTTTGGTTAGCTGGTTTACTGGTTTGTTGTTGCTTTTGTTTTTTTGGGGATGTTGTTGCTTCTGTTTTTTTTTTTTTTTACAGTCGTATAATGAAGAATACCGGATGCAGTAGTAATAGTAGTAGAAGTAGTGGTAATTGTGGTAATAGTATAGTAGTAGTAGTAGTAGTAGTAGTGGTGGTGGTAGTACTAGTAGTAACAGGAGTAAGTAGTAGTAGTAGTACTAGTAATAGTAGTAGTATACTAGTAGTAATAGTAGTAGTAGTAGTAGTAGTAGTAGTAGTAGTAGTAGTAGTAGTAGTAGTAGTAGTAGTAGTAGTAGTAGTAGTTGTGGCGTGATCAGTCTGTCAGTCTTGGTAGGAGGTGGTCAGTCCCTCAGGCTTGAGAGGTGACATCGTAACTGTTGTCTTATTCATCAATATGTTGGTTTTGTTTATCATCAATAATGACAATGAAACATTTGGTTATGGCCACTGCTACTCCAACTGCTACTACTACTACGACTACTACTGCTACTCCTACTGCTACTACTAAAACTGCTACTCCTACTGCTACTACTACTACGACGACTACTACTATTGAAATTCTTTCGTTATATGTTTTTTCGCATGTAATTCCATATATATATTTTAAGACTCAAACATTAACTCGTGGTTTCCCCGATGTCCTGACCGGCATATAAATACCTTCTTCCACATCCTGACGTCATGACCGTGCCATTTACACCCATCCTCGTGACCATTTACATGTATAACCTATGAGCGTTAAGAGGGAAGGATTGAAAGGGAGGCTGAGGGGAAAGGTTTCACTCCTATCCTGATTGTTGATATCTATCCCGGCCAGTCATCTGTGGAAGCGGAGGCTGGATAGGGTGTTTCTCTCGTGTGGGATAATCCACCATGATCGATTCAGCTAATCTGTTCCTGCTGTGATGTGGTTTCTGGCTGTTACTGTGGGTGCTCCCGTCATGGCTGTGACCAGGAGACTCTAGTGTCTGCAAGACTCTGGTGTCTGTGTGACTCTAGTGTCTGCAAGACTCTGGTGTCTGTGTGACTCTAGTGTCTGCAAGACTCTGGTGTCTGTGTGACTCTGGTGTCTGTGTGAGACTCAGGTATCTGTGTGAGACTCAGGTGTCTGTGTGAGACTCAGGTATCTGTGTGAGACTCAGGTGTCTGTGTGAGACTCAGGTATCTGTGTGAGACTCAGGTGTCTGTGTGAGACTCAGGTGTCTGTGTGAGACTCAGGTGTCTGTGTGAAGCTGGTAAACTGATGTTCTCTGTATATTATTCCACCCTTCATTTACTTCGCTGAGACAACGGTAAATCAACTGGATAAGAACTATATTTAAGGCTGGTACAAGAGGGATGCAAAGAGCAAGAGGAGAAGAAAGGAAGTAGAAAAAGGAATAAAAGTAGAGAAAGTGAAATGGGGGAATTCTAAGGAGGAAGGAGAAAGGATGGAAGGAAGGAGGGAAGGAGGAAAGAGGAAGGAAAGAGGGTAGTTAGAGCATAAGGTACCCCAGATGCAGTCGACCGACCGACATGAATGGAAAAAATGGAATCATAATCCTCTCGCTATTTTCTCCTCACCACTACCATCAACCCCCCCTCCCTCTTCCCCTTCACCTCTACTAACACCCCTCCCCTCTCTTTCGTCCAGCCCCCTCCCTCTACCATCGCCGCCACAGCTAGTTTTGACCATTCACAGTCCAAAGACAACTTCTTTGTCCACTCCCACAAAGCCAAACACTCCTTCAAACGCACCGCGCTGTTGACATGCGCCCGATTTGTCGCTGTTGTCTGTCTTTCTATGGTGGCGGCTTACTGTTGCTGTTTGTGGGGCTTACTGTTGCTGTTTGTGGGGCTTACTGTTGCTGTTTGTGGATTTATTGTTGCTGCTGGGTGGTTACCACTGCTGCTAGCTGGCTCCTCGTACCAAACCTTATTACCTCCCATTTCTAGATGTTGTATGACCCTTATACGATTACATCAGCCCATATATATATATATATATATATATATATATATATATATATATATATATATATATATATATATATATATATATATAGAGAGAGAGAGAGAGAGAGAGAGACTAGAGTAGACTCTCGAAACTCATCAAAGGTAAATCACTTAAATATTAAGAACACTGTTATTTTTAGGATGGTTGTGTCTTATACATCAGTAGCGTTTTATGTCTTATATTCTTGCTATTGTTATTTGCTTATTCATTTGTTATTTTTTGGTACCTTCCTTTTCTGCTCTATTCCTCCTTTTGGGGGGAGTTATTCTTTTACTTGATTATCTGGTTTTGTCCTCTCTCTCTCTCTCTCTCACACACACACACACACCCAGTAGCGGCCAGTGTAGAGGCGGGGCCAGGAGCTATGTCTCGACCCCTGCAACCACAACTAGGTGAGTACAACTAGGTGAGTACACACACACACACACACACACACACACACACACACACACTCACACACACACACACACACACACACACATACACACACACAACACACACACACACACACACACTCACACACACACACACACATACACACACACACACATACACACACACACACTCACACACACACACACACATACACACACACACACACACACACACACAAACACACACACACACACACGTAAACAATTAGCTTTCTACTGTCATGTCATGTGTTCTCACGGCATTGTTAAAGTGGCTGTACGTATTGAAGGAGGCACAATGCCATCCCCTTGTAGCACAACCCGAGGCTAGTTGGCGTCAGGGAAGAGGGAGGGAGGGAGGGACGAGCTATCCCAAGGACATAGTGAAAACTATTCCAAGGACAGTGCTTAACTCTGCTGTGTGTCTATATAATGAATCAAGGACAGAAGTAATTTGTACTTTGAACAGGAGAGGGCAGAGGAGGACGGAAAGTGAGGAGAAGGCAAAGGAGGAAGGAAGTGAAGGAAATTGGGAGAATGAGTAAAAAGAAAGGAAGGATATTAAAAGATGTTTTCGGGGGTTAGCGCCCCCGGGGCCAGGTCCCAGACCAGTCCTCCCTGGTGGATCAGGACCTGATCAACCAGGGCGAGGAGAAAGAAAGGAAGAAAAAGGTAGGGAAGAGAGGGAGGAAGGAAGAGGGAGAGAAACAAAGAGGAGAAACGAAGTGGAATAAAGGAAAGAATAGGAGGAAATAAAAAGAGGATGTTTAACAAGAGGAGAAGGAGAAAGAAGAAAAAGAATAAGGATAAAGAGAGAGAGAGAGAGAGAGAAGAGAGAGAGAGAGAGAGAGAGAGAGAGAGAGAGAGAGAGAGAGAGAGAGAGAGAGAGAGAGACTACAGTATTAATTAAGTGTTACAATATCAAGTTTCCTTTACATCTTACAACAACAACAACACTAACAATAACTGTCGTTGTGATTGTATTTAAGTGATGCACAGAAGCCGGGATTACAGATAATGGTACAATTACGGACAGAATGCTGGGTAAATGGACACAGATGCAAGGCTTGACAAAGCTCCTGGAGAGCGAAACGTTGCCACAGTAAAAATGTCACATTAGTTGCGACTGTGTTCATTTACCCAACATGATTATACACAGGTGTTCTAAAGAGATGGACCCGATTTACGTATATATTGCTTTGAAATTGGGTCAATTATTATAAAACATCTAATAGATGTTCGCTAACAAAACACGTACACGTACACGTACTCCACCAGTTTCTGTACATTTTTTTTTTTTTAGTGATTCTCGCCCAGTTCCTCTATATATTCCCATTTGGCCTTCTTCCTGGCTTCTCACTCAGTGATTCTCTTCCTCTGCCCTCTATCCTCTCCCACAAATTCACTTTCCTCTGTCAGAAACCTCCCTTCCTATTCTTCCCTTCCCTCAAAGACACCTTTCTTCTTATATATCTCCGTTCCCCTTTCGCAAAAAAAATTCCTTTCTTCACTAAACCTTTCCTCTCTTCTAAAATCCCTTCCAAAGGAAATCTCCCTTTACAAAACCCCTCATCTCTAAAAAAAACACCCCCTCTCTCAAAAAGCCCATCCCCTCTCTCAAAAAGCCCCTCCCCTCTTTCAAAAATAACCTCCCCTCTCTCAAAATCCCTCCTCTCTCTCAAAAACCTTTCCCCTCTCAAAAAACCCTCCCCTCTCTCAAAAAACCCTTATCCTCTCTCAAAAAGCTCTCTTTTCTTATTCTTTCTCTCTATATGCATTCTTGTCCTCCCTCTATCCCCCCCTCTCTCTTTCCCCCAGCCCACTCCTCTCTCCCTCCATTCCCTCCCTTCATTCTCTCCCTCACCGGAAACATCTCCCTGGAGAGCAGCTATAGACAGATGCATCTAATGCAGACAGACGTGGTTAACGACTAGGACTTACCAAGCTAAACGATCAACTTTTACGGTCGCTACTTCCGCTAGTGTGATTTCCGGTAGCGCGAGTCCTCGAAATTCGGTGAAATTAGAGGAACGAAGGAATCTGCCCAAGACCTGCAAATCATCTCGTAACGATATAATCCCCCAAGCGATGAGCGGAAGTCTTCATCGGCAGACGAAGGATTCCGGAAGATTTCGTTGGCCATTCATTTTTCTTCGGCTTGGGAAAATTTAAACAAGTTCGTCTTGTGAAATATTTCGTGACCAGACTAAGAGTTTTGACGAATGTGGATAAAGTTCCCAGTGTTATATATCCTTTGAGTGGGTACCCAGGATTGTTATTATTATTATTAGTAGTAGTAGTAGTAGTAGTAGTAATAGTAGTAGTAATAGTAGTAGTAGTAGTAATAGTAGTAGTAGTAATAGTAATAGTAAAGTAGTAGTAGTAGTAGTAGTAGTAGTAGTAGTAGTAGTAGTAGTAGTAGTAGTAGTAGTAAGAGTATAATAAGCGCTAAACCCATAGGGGAGGGGTCATACCACCCTCTTCCTTGATCCAAGGGAAAGAGTGGTAGCACAAACTCCTTCGATCAAGAGCCCTTTACCAGCATTAAGAAGACGAACTCTTAATTATACGAGGCCACGACACTGCTGCATTCACCTAGTCCTGTGTTCAGGGGTCGAACCATAGCTCCAGCCCCGCCCCTGACTCACACGCATCTTCAACTTTACTTTCTACCCTCTGTATGATGTTGGGTGTTATTAAATAAAGAAAATAAAGACTCTGTAATAAAGATAAGGCTAGGCCAGTGTAGAGCTTTATCTAGTCATGACCTTGATAGCTCTTTACAGAACGAGAGGTGTGCTACAGAGGGCGAAACGACAGAGCCTAAATGTATTATCTTTCCCCCTCCCCCCAGTGTAAACAGAGAGGGTGAAGCAATGATATTTACCCTCGTGATCATCGATCCTTTACCCATGAGGTTCGGGGCTAGAGGGGGATGGTAAGCGATTCTCTCTGTCCTGGCAACCTCTCAGAGGTACCCGGGGCATCAAACATCCTGGGAGACCTAATTGTAGGGTGTTCAGGGGTCAACGCCCCCCGCGGCCCGGTCCATGACGAGGCCTCCCGTTGGATCAGGGCCTGATCAACTAGGCTGTTACTGCTGGCCGCACGTAACAGAACAGGGATATGTACGACCTCGGTAGCAGTCTACCCACTTTAGGGTACGTTGTTGTTCACTTAGTCGCTGTCTAGAGTGTTTGATTTGTCGTCACACTGTGGTGGTCGTGTGGTCGTTATGTTCGTGTTTTTGCGTAGTCGTCAGGCTCGGATATTGGCGACGACCCGTTGATTTATGTCGTTACACTGGGACGACAGAAATCAACGGGAACACATAAATACAGTTACACAAATTATCATATATAGTAACGTGTGTAAATTACCTAAGATAACCCAAAAAAAGTCAAAGTGACTTATTTCCACTGCACTGGACGAGAAAGAGAAAGACGGAGAGAATGAGAAAAAATAGGAAGAAGAGGAGAAGGAGGAGAAGAAAAAGAGGAAGGGGTTAGCACTGAAAAATGGGTTGGGCAAATATTTTTGTTAGTGGGTTTGGCTCTGAGAAGGACCTACCTTGCATGGGCCAGTAGGCCTGCTCCTTTCTTATGTTCTTATGAAAGAAGACGGAGGAGATGCAAGAGCCCAACAGCACTCTGAACAAGGTAAACAATGCCTGGCACCCATACACAGAGTGTACGTAGAGTGGCACCCATGCACAGAGTGTACGTCGAGAGTGGCACGCATACACAGAGTGTACGTCGAGAGTGGCACGCATACACAGAGTGTACGTCGAGAGTGGCACCCATACACAGAGTGCAGTTCGGAGGGCGTACACACACACGGAGTGCTAATCGCAAA